>JAVTVY010047812.1:0-23904 GCA_036873755.1 Hanleya hanleyi
GAACTAAGAACGACGTCATCATCCGACCATTACATATATATGTCATCAGTCTGCACCATGGGTAAACTGTCAGGAGGATATGGTCACTCCGGCCGAGCACCGAACTAAGAACGACGTCATCATCCGACCATTACATATATATGTCATCAGTACGCACCATTTGTAAACTGTCACGATGATATGGTCACTCCGACCGAGCACTACATATATATGTCTTCAGTCCGCACCATGGGTAAACTGTCAGGAGTATATGGTCACTCCGACCGAGCACCGAACTACGAACGACGTCATCATCCGACCATTATATATATGTCATCAGTCCGCACCATGGGTAAACTGTCAGGAGGATATGGTCACTCCGGCCGAGCACTGAACTACGAACGACGTCATCATCCGACCATTATATATATATGTCATCAGTCCGCACCATGGGTAAACTGTCAGGATGATATGGTCACTCTGAACGAGCACTGAACTACGAACGACGTCATCACATCCCCAGCTATTCTCACCAGCGCTTATCTGTTCCCCTACCACACACCACTCTTATATTAAAATTGCGGGATGACAGTTAATAGTTTACTGTATACACAGCTCGCTGACGAACAGTGGTAACAATTGGCGAGGAGCAGAACATCTCTCTAACTCCCCTCTGGCCAAGCACAAATCGCAAAGCGCATTTCACAGTTTTCAAAGTTGAAAGGCAGAAAATTTACAGGCATATTCAACCATTTATTTCAAATATCTGTATTCCATAGCAAGTAAACTTTCAGTCAGTATCAACCGCTAGATTACAAAACTAAGTGATTTTTATTGGGGAAAACAGAGAAAACCGACATTTTTCTGTTAGTGCTACATGTTAACATGTAACTGAGGTGATATCTTTTGAAACAAAAAGAAAGCAAGAAAATATTAATTGATTTGCAGTATTCGAACACCACAAGAAAGGTTATTTATTATACTTTCGGGTGATATCAACCGCTTTGATAATAGAGATAAATGTGAATTTTTATTCAATATATTATCAAATCCTACACCTGGCCACATATGAAGGTTGACTACGACGGCCGGTGTATCTGCGCACGCGCAAACGTCTCTGATGAAAACAGCCGACCATGATCTGGCTATTGGTCCACGCCATCTGCACACAGTCAGGACGAAATGGTCAATCTGACCAAACATTGAACATTTAATGTTAGCCTACACAATACTCTCCTGATAGTGTACACATTTCGTTGTTTCGACGGAGAAAGACTCATGAAACCACACTTCAGAAATGTTTTTGCTGGAAAGATATGTTGATTTGAAACGGTAATATACAACTGGTGGCTCGAATCAACTTCAGAGGCGACTCACTTATAGCACTGAGAGTCTTCATGAGTGAATTAGCGGCCCTGTATACATAACTAACTGTTCTTATGGTATTTCCTCTGCTTCAAGACAGTGCAGTGAAAAGTCTATTCATGCCAACTACCTAAGGGAGAATACTCTGGGAATATATATTAGCGTCGTTTTTGGTCACAGCGTCCGTTTGCACATAATGTTTAGGGACGAATGTGCTGTGAGAAGGGAATACAAAAAAAAGAACCCAGATATTATATACAGTTGTATGTGGACAGAGAGAAGTAATTCTCCTGATTGTTTCTCTCTGTTCTAGCCCATCACACCACAATATGATTGACTACTAATTTCCATGACAAGAAAACCTTCGATTATAGAGGTTGAGATTTGAGATTGTTCACGGATGATTGCTAACTATTGAATGTCGGATATGACGCTCACCATAGACAGACAGATTCTCCACGTCAGATATCTCAGGATGACTCTGTTAGAAATTCAATCTATGTAGATGTTATATACAATGGTCATATTCGATGTTCAATAGCCAGTCCTCGTCCATCAATCATTTCCTCATCTATAATCAATATACCTCATTCACACGTCACTATAAGCGTCACAATCTAAAGATTATATCTAACAGTCGTATTGATTGTATGGGTTACGCCATGCACCAGGCTCAATTTGGCCGACTGGATGATCCTTCTTCAACAAACATTTCTTATGTTGATTGCAACACTTACGGGGTTTAATACTGAGAGTTTATTCCCATATTCTTTTTAAGAGCTTGTGTATGAATCCAGTTTTTTTATGGCGTTCTTCTTCGATACATTGAACTTGAGATATCTAATTCCTAAACTGTTTGTGTTGGTGAATAAACGTTTTAAGATGAAGTATATCTATACATAACTCCTATCTGTACATAACTCCTATCTATACATAACTCCTATCTATACATTACTCCTATCTATACATTACTCCTATCTATACATAACTCCTATCTATACATCACTCCTATCTATACATAACTCCTATCTATACATCACTCCTATCTATACATCACTCCTATCTATACATAACTCCTATCTATACATCACTCTTATCTATACATCACTCCTATCTATACATCACTCCTATCTATACATAACTCCTATCTATACATCACTCTTATCTATACATCACTCCTATCTATACATTACTCCTATCTATACATCACTCTTATCTATACATAACTCATATCTATACATAACTCCTATTTATACATAACTCCTATCTATACATCACTCTTATCTATACATAACTCCTATCTATACATCACTCCTACCTATACATAACTCTTATCTATACATAACTCCTATCTATACATAACTCCTATCTATACATCACTCTTATCTATACATTACTCCTATCTATACATCACTCCTATCTATACATCACTCCTATCTATACATCACTCCTATCTATAGATAACTCCTATCTATACATAACTCCTACCTATACATAACTCCTATCTATACATCACTCCTATCTATACATCACTCCTATCTAAACATAACTCCTATCTATACATAACTCATATCTATACATCACTCCTATCTGTACATCACTCCTATCTATACATAACTCCTATCTATACATCACTCCTATCTATACATTACTCCTATCTATACATTACTCCTATCTATACATAATTCCTATCTATACATAACTCCTATCTATACATCACTCCTATCTATACATAACTCCTATCTATACATAACTCCTATCTATACATAACTCCTATCTATACATAACTCCTATCTATACATAACTCCTATCTATACATAACTCCTATCTATACATAACTCCTATCTATACATCACTCCTATCTATACATAACTCCTATCTATACATAACTCCTATCTATAAATCACTCCTATCTATACATAACTCTTATCTATACATCACTCCTATCTATACATACCTCCTATCTATACATCACTCCTATCTATACATAACTCCTATCTATACATCACTCCTATCTATACATTACTCCTATCTATACATCACTCCTATCTATACATCACTCCTATCTATACATACCTCCTATCTATACATAACTCATATCTATACATAACTCCTATCTATACATCACTCCTATCTATACATTACTCCTATCTATACATTACTCCTATCTATACATCACTCCTATCTATACATCACTCCTATCTATACATTACTCCCATCTATACATCACTCTTATCTATACATAACTCCTATCTATACATCACTTCTATCTATACATTACTCCTATCTATACATCACTCTTATCTATACATTACTCCTATCTATACATCACTCTTATCTATACATTACTCCTATCTATACATCATTCTTATCTATACATAACTCCTATCTATACATACCTCCTATCGATACATCACTCCTATCTATACATTACTCCTATCTGTACATTACTCCTATCTATACATTACTCCTATCTATACATCACTCTTATCTATACATAACTCCTATCTATACACACCTCCTATCTATACATCACTCCTATCTATACATTACTCCTATCTATACATTACTCCTATCTATACATCACTCTTATCTATACATCACTCCTATCTATACATTACTCCTATCTATACATACCTCCTATCTATACATCACTCCTATCTATGCATACCTCCTATCTATGCATAACTCCTATCTATACATTACTCCTATCTATACATCACTCCTATCTATACATCACTCCTATCTATACATCACTCTTATCTATACATCACTCCTATCTATACATCACTCCTATCTATACATCACTCCTATCTATACATACCTCCTATCTATACATAACTCCTATCTATACATCGCTCCTATCTATACATTACTCCTATCTATACATCACTCTTATCTATACATCACTCCTATCTATACATCACTCCTATCTATACATACCTCCTATCTATACATAACTCCTATCTATACATTACTCCTATCTATACATTACTCCTATCTATACATTACTCCTATCTATACATCACTCCTATCTATACATTACTCCTATCTATACATTACACCTATCTATACACACCTCCTATCTATACATTACTCCTATAGATCTATACATACCTCCTATCTATACATAACTCCGATCTATACATAACTCCTATCTATACATTACTCCTATCTATACATAACTCCTATCTATACATTACTCCTATCTATACATAACTCCTATCTATACATCACTCCTATCTATACATCATTCCTTTCTATACATTATTCCTATCTATACATTACTCCTATCTATACATCACTCCTATCTTTACATACCTCCTATCTATACATACCTCCTATCTATACATAACTCCTATCTATGCATTACTCCTATCTATACATACCTCCTATCTATACATTACTCCTATCTATACATACCTCCTATCTATACATTACTCCTATCTATACATACCTCCTATCTATACATCACTCTTATCTATACATTACTCCTATCTATACATCACTCTTATCTATACATAACTCCTATCTATACATCACTCCTATCTATACATAACTCCTATCTATACATAACTCCTATCTATACATAACTCCTATCTATACATCACTCCTATCTATACATCACTCCTATCTATACATTACTCCTATCTATACATAACTCCTATCTATACATGACTCCTATCTATACATCAGTCCTATCTATACATAACTCCTATCTATACATAACTCCTATCTATACATAACTCCTATCTATACATCACTCCTATCTATACATCACTCCTATCTATACATAACTCCTATCTATACATAACTCATATCTATACATCACTCCTATCTATACATTACTCCTATCTATGCATAACTCCTATCTAAACATCACTCCTATCTATACATCACTCCTATCTATACACAACTCCTATCTATACATAACTCCTATCTATACATCACTCCTATCTATACATCACTCCTATCTATACATTACTCCTATCTATACATAACTCCTATCTATACATAACTCCTATCTATACATCACTCCTATCTATACATCACTCCTATCTATACATAACTCCTATCTATACATCACTCCTATCTATACATAACTCCTATCTATACATAACTCCTATCTATACATAACTACCTATCTATACATAACTCCTATCTATACATAACTCCTATCTATACATAACTCCTATCTATACATAGTCCTATCTATACATAACTCCTATCTATACATAACTCCTATCTATACATAACTCCTATCTATACATCACTCCTATCTATACATCACTCCTATCTATACATAACTCCTATCTATACATCACTCCTATCTATACATACCTCCTATCTATACATAGTCCTATCTATACATCACTCCTATCTATACATAACTCCTATCTATACATAACTCCTATCTATACATCACTCCTATCTATACATCACTCCTATCTATACATAACTCCTATCTATACATAACTCATATCTATACATCACTCCTATCTATACATTACTCCTATCTATACATAACTCCTATCTAAACATCACTCCTATCTATACATCACTCCTATCTATACATAACTCCTATCTATACATAACTCCTATCTATACATCACTCCTATCTATACATCGCTCCTATCTATACATTACTCCTGTCTATACATAACTCCTATCTATACATAATTCCTATCTATACATCACTCCTATCTATACATAACTCCTATCTATACATAACTCCTATCTATACATAACTACCTATCTATACGTAACTCCTATCTATACATAACTCCTATCTATACATAACTCCTATATATACATCACTCCTATCTATACATAACTCCTATCTATACATAACTCCTATCTATACATCACTCCTATCTATACATCACTCCTATCTATACATAACTCCTATCTATACATCACTCCTATCTATACATACCTCCTATCTATACATAACTCCTATCTATACATAACTCCTATCTATACATCACTCCTATCTATACATTACTCCTATCTATACATCACTCCTATCTATACATCACTCCTATCTATACACACCTATCTATACATAACTCATACCTATACATAACTCCTATCTATACATCACTCCTATCTATACATCACTCCTATCTATACACACCTATCTATACATAACTCATACCTATACATAACTCCTATCTATACATCACTCCTATCTATACATTACTCCTATCTATACATTACTCCTATCTATACATCACTTCTATCTATACATCACTCCTATCTATACATTACTCCTATCTATACATCACTCTTATCTATACATAACTCCTATCTATACATTACTCCTATCTATACATCACTCTTATCTATACATTACTCCTATCTATACATTACTCCTATCTATACATTACTCCTATCTATACATCACTCTTATCTATACATAACTCCTATCTATACACACCTCCTATCTATACATCACTCCTATCTATACATTACTCCTATCTATACATACCTCCTATCTATACATTACTCCTATCTATACATACCTCCTATCTATACATTACTCCTATCTATACATACCTCCTATCTATACATAACTCCTATATATACATCACTCCTATCTATACATAACTCCTATCTATACATAGCTCCTATCTATACATCACTCCTATCTATACATCACTCCTATCTATACATAGCTCCTATCTATACATCACTCCTATCTATACATCACTCCTATCTATACATAACTCCTATCTATACATCACTCCTATCTATACATAACTCCTATCTATACATAACTCCTATCTATACATCACTCCTATCTATACATCACTCCTATCTATACATAACTCCTATCTATACATAACTCCTATCTATACATAACTCCTATCTATACATAACTACCTATCTATACATAACTCCTATCTATACATAACTCCTATCTATACATAACTCCTATCTATACATAACTCCTATCTATTCATAACTCCTATCTATACATCACTCCTATCTATACATCACTCCTATCTATACATAACTCCTATCTATACATCACTCCTATCTATACATACCTCCTATCTATACATACCTCCTATCTATACATAACTCCTATCTATACATAACTCCTATCTATACATCACTCCTATCTATACATTACTCCTACCTATACATCACTCCTATCTATACATACCTCCTATCTATACATACCTCCTATCTATACATACCTCCTATCTATACATTACTCCTATCTATACATACCTCCTATCTATACATTACTCCTATCTATACATACCTCCTATCTATACATAACTCATATCTATACATAACTCCTATCTATACATCACTCCTATCTATACATTACTCCTATCTATACATTACTCCTATCTATACATCACTCCTATCTATACATCACTCCTATCTATACATTACTCCTATCTATACATCACTCTTATCTATACATAACTCCTATCTATACATAACTCCTATCTATACATTACTCCTATCTATACATCACTCTTATCTATACATCACTCCTATCTATACATTACTCCTATCTATACATTACTCCTATCTATACATCACTCTTATCTATACATAACTCCTATCTATACATACCTCCTATCTATACATCACTCCTATCTATACATTACTCCTATCTATACTTTACTCCTATCTATACATTACTCCTATCTATACATCACTCTTATCTTTACATAACTCTTATCTATACATACCTCCTATCTATACATCACTCCTATCTATACATTACTCCTATCTATACATTACTCCTATCTATACATCAATCTTATCTATACATCACTCCTATCTATACATTACTCCTATCTATACATACCTCCTATCTATACATCACTCCTATCGCCACATGCCTCCTATCTATACATAACTCCTATCTACACATTACTCCTATGTATACATTACTCCTATCTATACATCACTCCTATCTATACATCACTCCTATCTATACATCACTCCTATCTATATATACCTCCTATCTATACATAACTCCTATCTATGCATCACTCCTATCTATACATTACTCCTATCTATACACCACTCTTATCTATACATCACTCCTATCTATACATCACTCCTATCTATACATACCTCGTATCTATACATAACTCCTATCTATACATTACTCCTATCTATACATCACTCCTATCTATACATTACTCCTATCTATACATCACTCCTATCTATACATTACTCCTATCTATACATTACTCCTATCTATACATACCTCCTATCTATACATTACTCCTATATACATACCTCCTATCTATACATAACCCCTATCTATACATAACTCCTATCTATACATTACTCCTATCTATACATAACTCCTATCTATACATTACTCCTATCTATACATAACTCCTATCTATATATCACTCCTATCTATACATCACTCATATCTATACATTACTCCTATCTATGCATTACTCCTATCTATACATACCTCCTATCTTTACATACCTCCTATCTATACATCACTCCTATCTATACATACCTCCTATCTATACATCACTCTTATCTATACATCACTCTTATCTATACATCACTCGTATCTATACATTACTCCTATCTATACATAACTCCTATCTATACATAACTCCTATCTATACATCACTCCTATCTATACATAACTCCTATCTATACATCACTCTTATCTATACATCACTCCTATCTATACATTACTCCTATCTATACATCACTCTTATCTATACATAACTCCTATCTATACATCACTCCTATCTATACATAACTCCTATCTATACATCACTCCTATCTATACATAACTCCTATCTATACATCACTCCTATCTATACATTACTCCTATATATACATAACTCCTATCTATACATCACTCCTATCTATACATAACTCCTATCTATACATAACTCCTATCTATACATAACTCCTATCTATACATTACTCCTATCTATACATCACTCTTATCTATACATAACTCCTATCTATACATCACTCCTATCTATACATAACTCCTATCTATACATCACTCCTATCTATACATCACTCCTATCTATACATCACTCCTATCTATACATAACTCCTATCTATACATAACTCCTATCTATACATCACTCCTATCTATACATAACTCCTATCTATACATAACTCCTATCTATACATTACTCCTATCTATACATCACTCTTATCTATCACCTGGTAACAGTACTACTTACTGATGAATTTGATATCTTTCGAGAAAATAACAGCGATTAATCGGAAGTTTGAAATAACGTCTTGTGGAGCAGTATCTCCCATTCTACTTTGATTAGAAAAATGTTTTTGTTGATGTGGTGGCTATGGTACGACTAAATTTGTATTTGACAAGATCCTCTCCTCTCAGACAGTAAGTATAGAATCAGACTGTATCTGCATATACTTAATACTTCCATTCGAGATTCTTACTTCGAGATGGACAACCATTCGTTTTTATTTAAAACCTATGATGTAAAGAGAGATATTTTGTTGTGAATTTGAAAAAGCCTTTTTCTGAATAAAACGCTATATTCTGATTTGTAACGTGGCGAATCCAGAAAAGTAATGGATACATTGAGATTAAACCAGTTTACATGAAAGAATACGAATAGACAGGTTCACGAATTATATTGATTGGTCCACGACACTATCGATTAAGTCACTCGACCGTATCTGCAACTGTTTGGGACGTTCTGATTCGTTGATTACAATCTCGACTTCGTGGCGGTCTTTGATACGATATAAGGTAACATCACCATTGTTTCTTCCTTTATTTCTCAACTCTGTGTTGGTTACAGGTAAGTGTTTTTTCAACGTTTTCGAAAAAGAAACCAAATTTGCAAATTACGCTTTCGTATGATTATCTTCCATGACCTATAGTTTTCCAGTAAAACTGACTATTTTAAGATGGTGTTTGCTTACTTTTTAACTCGAGGGGGTTCGATATCTTTGGCTCACAAAACAGTTCCCGTACGCCCCCCCTTCCCCCCCCCCTAAATAACAGCCGTATACGGAAGTATTACTTGAAACAAGAGCATGTCCAAAATAAACCCTGATATTTTGGCATCACAACTTTTTTAAAATTAAGAAATATTCTTATCAATGTGAGAGTGTAAGAAATAACATGGATTCCAGTGGGAATTTAAGAAACTGTTAAGTTCATGTTCAATCTTAGAAACCAAATCATACACTCACAGTGAATATCTATACACTCACAGTGAATATTCAATCATTCACTTACAGTGAATATTCATACAATCACAGTGAATATCCATACACTCACAGTGAATATCAATCTAGGTAAACCAAGATGGTAAATCAGGGGAATACCATCTAGACGTAACCCTACGAGATCCCATAATAAGCCAATCACGACCATTTCAACCTTTTCTCTCTGACAGTGATTGACGTTTACTTCAAGGAGATTAACATCTTCGCATGGCACAATCTTTTGATATTTTCTATCCCTAACAAAGCCAGACTTTTCGGCGGGAGTAAACTCTTTGATGTTTACGGACCCTGTCTGGAAATGATGCCATATTTGGAAACTGTTTCAGGATAATGTTTATATATTAGACCACGAGCTACCGTGTGTAATTACTGTGGGCGTGATTTTGAAATAGTTACAACCAGCTATCCATCTGATTGGCTAACAATAGTAGTTTCATCTCACACGGGATTTATATAGGGCTAAATTCAGATATAGTATTCCGTGATATTATTTCTGAGTTGACTGAGATTGAGTGAATATCCGATTTCTTTGCTTACATTTTTACCACATATATTGTAAAATTAGCCAATAAAATGGACCCTTCACCTTGTCGATTACTGGCAACAGAGATTAATGACAAACACGATTTGTGTCAAGGAATATGCATCACATTTATGAAGTTTGAGTGGTGAAACATTCACAAAAATAAAGTTTTCAGATTATCATGAATTTCCAAACCGTCAACCGAGCACATTTCGAACTTCGACGCGGTGGGCTAAACAAATATTTAATATTCAGATGATGAATGTAAATAATTTCGAATTTACTTTGAACAATGGTGTGGATAGGATTCACATCAACAATGGTGTGGATAGGATTCGCATCATTTAAAATTGCTGACTGCTTCAGTCTTCCGGATAACTGGCTTTCGGTCACAAGTGTGCATGTTTGATTTTATCCAATGGGAATTTAAAACATATTTGTGAGTGTTGTAATGGATTGTAATTGTCCAATTGCTATCGGTCCAATTGCTTTGAACATCTGTGGAGCGCATCCAAGTACACTTGCATATATAATGATACCTTATTTGGTGTGCATGGCGTATAGCCATACCAAATATCATTTCTTCATTGTAAAGCCAGTTGCGCACAATGCAACACCCAGAGAGAAGGTAGGTCATCACAGTGACAATCCACGGGTGTAATACCTTTGGGCCGTCAAAGCTCAGTCGGTAGAGCATCGGCGCGTTAAGCGCGGGTCATGCGTTCGAATCCCGCTGACGACCAATTTATTCTTTCTCTCTCAAAAATCATTTCATATATAATGATATCTGTAATGTTAAAATGTGATTTCTTGAGGCTGATACACATGTTGATTATCTGTTATCTTTCAGACTCAAGATGGCAGCGTTATTTCTGATGTCCCTGCTCTCCATTGTATCGCTGGCCTATGGCGGAAATTACACGATCACCAAACATGCCTGGTTTGATATAGAGATCAAGGACTTTGACGGCCCAGGAGATGATTACAGAGGCAGATTTGTTATCGGATTGTTCGGAGATACAACCCCGATGACTGTTATGAATTTTGCGAGCATTGCTAGTACTTACAACAGAAACACTGACGCAGTAAGTTCTCACGATATACATGCCCAGTGGTCTACAATATTTAGATTATTAAATATTGTTTCTGGGAAAAAACCTTCTTAATGAAGCACAGTATTGCTGCTGTATGAAGCACAGTATTGCTGCTGTATGAAGCAAATGCATAGCTGCTGTAAATGAATAAAATATAACCCACAACCCTCAATTAATTATTGTACTAATTTTCCAAATCACCTGCATTTGGTATATACGAGAATACATTAGAGAAAGTCTTCGAAACATCTACCATATTGTTATTTTAGAGATAATTTTGTTGCTTTCTGTTCACACATCAATAGGATTACAGCTTATCTTACACATATGATCTTTCAAACTATCCACGTGGCATGTATTGATATACAGACTTATATTTCGTCGTGGCATATTTTTATGAATACGTGACTGTTAAGCTTCAGTGGAAAAGGTACATTGATGAAATGTTTTAACGATCGCCTAAAACAGCTGTTCTCAAAATCAAACGTCAGGTGTTTATCGATTTGTATTTTTTTCAAGAAGACTGTATAGTGGAGGAAATGTTCTATTAATATCCTTTCAGCCCTCGCGCAAGTGGTTCTCACCGTAAACATCATAGAGCACCAATCATTCAAATTTATAATATATAATTTAAATAAAATATATAATATAATGATTTGTGGGCCCAAAATCCGTCAACCACATGATATATGACATTGGTCAGTTCAGGACTATCTCACTCAAACTATTGCACATACACATATTATACTTGCAGATATAGTCCTAGACTAAGTGGAGAAACAAACTTCATAACTCCATTTGATGATATCATACGTGCAGCGTTGATCATATTTGTCGGTTACCGTTTTTGTTTTGTTTTCGGTAATCTGAGGATCTGCTGAAAGATTTCATCCGAAATCAACTAATTGTTTAGGATCGGAAATCATATTACCAGTTTGAATCAATCTAAGGTACTTTTCGGCATTGTGCTTCAGTAAAAGATAGCCATTTAATTGTGTAGGGATCAAAGAAGATGTCCTACAAGAACACAGTCTTCCATCGGGTTGTACCAGATTTCGTCATCCAGGGTGGAGACATCACCGTGGGAGATGGTACAGGAGGTTGGTAACCGTTTTGTTGAATAAGGAGTGCAGATCGTATCTACAGTGCCAACAGTTCTAGAGATGGTACAGGAGATTGGTAATCGTTTTTTTGAATAAGGAGTTCAGATCGTATCTAGTGTACCAACTGTTCTCGAGATGGTACAGAAGTTATGTAACAGTTTTACCGACAAAGGAGTTCAGATCGTATATAGAGTACCAACTGTTCTAGAGACGGTACAGGGGGATGATAACAGTTTTACCGACAAAGGAGTTCAGATCATATATAGAGTACCAACTGTTCTAGAGACGATACAGGGGGATGATAACAGTTTTACCGACAAAGGAGCTCAGATCGTATATAGAGTACCAACTGTTCTAGAGACGGTACAGGGGGATGATAACAGTTTTACCGACAAAGGAGTTCAGATCGTATATAGAGTACAAACTGTTCTAGGGACGGTACAGGGGGATGATAACAGTTTTACCGACAAAGGAGCTCAGATCGTATTTAGAGTACGGTACCAACTGTTCTAGTGATGGTACAGGAGGTTGGTATCCGTTTTGTTGAATAATGAGTCCAGATTGCATCTGGAGTACCAACCGTTCTGGAGATGGCACAGGGGGTGGGGGGGAGATTTTGTTGAGTACCAGCTGTTCTAGAGATGAGACAGGGAGATTTTGTTGAGTACCAGCTGTTCTAGAGATGAGACAGGGAGATTTTGTTGAGTACCAGCTGTTCTAGAGATGAGACAGGGAGATTTTGTTGAGTACCAGCTGTTCTAGAGATGAGACAGGGAGATTTTGTTGAGTACCAGGTGTTCTAGAGATGAGACAGGGGGGGGGAGATTTTGTTGAGTACCAGCTGTTCTAGAGATGAGACAGAGATGACAGACCAGCTGTTCTAGAGATGAGACAGGGGATTTTGTTGAGTACCAGCTGTTCTAGAGATGAGACAGGGGAGGTTGAGTACCAGCTGTTCTAGAGATGAGACAGGGAGATTTTGTTGAGTACCAGGTGTTCTAGAGATGAGACAGGGGGGAGATTTTGTTGAGTACCAGCTGTTCTAGAGATGAGACAGGGAGATTTTGTTGAGTACCAGCTGTTCTAGAGATGAGACAGGACGTTGGTATCCTCTTTGTTGAATAAGAGGTCAAATCGTATCTGAAGTACGAACTTTTCCAGAGATGGTACAGAATGTTGGTTTCCTTTTTGTTGACTAATGACGTCAAATCGTATTTAAAGTACCAACTTTCCTAGAGATCGTACAGGAGGTTGGTAACCGACTGTTCTAGAGATCGTACAGGAGGCTAGTAACCGTTTTGTTGAACAAGAAGTACCAGCTGTTCTAGAGCTCGTACAGGAGGTTAGTAACCATTTTGTTTAACCAAGAAGTACCAGCTGTTCTAGAGATCGTACAGAAGGTTAGTAACCGTTTTGTGTAACCAAGAAGTACCAGCTGTTCTAGAGATCGTACATGAGGTTAGTAACCGCTTTGTTTAACCAAGAAGTACCAGCTGTTCTAGAGATCGTACAGGAGGTCAGTGACCGTTTTGTTTAACCAAGAAGTACCAGCTGTTCTAGAGATTGTACAAGAGGTTAGTAACTGTTTTGTTTAACCAGGAAGTACCAATTGTTCTAGAGATCGTACAGGAGGTTAGTAACCGTTTTTTAGATTTAGTTCAAATCACTTTTCGTCCGTGGTCCGTCGTCCGTCAGTCAGTCCGTCAGTCAGTCAGTCCGTCCGTCCGTAAACAATTCTTGTTACCGCGATTTCTCAGGAACTACTGCATGGATCTTTTTCAAATTTGGTACACAGGTTCCCCTTGGGGTCTAGTTGTGCAACAAACCTTTTCTGATCCGATTCGAAAATCCAATATGGCCACCAGGCAGCTATCTTGGATTTCCCCATAAAAGCTTGTTACCGCGATTTCTCAGGAACTACTGCATGGATCTTTTTCAAATTTGGTACACAGGTTTCCCTCGGGGTCTAGTTGTGCAAGAAACCTTTTCTGGTCCGATTCGAAAATCCAATATGGCCACCAGGCAGCCATCTTGGATTTCCCCATGAAAACTTGTTACCGCGATTCCTCAGGAACTACTGAATGGATCTTTTTTCAAATCTGGTAAACAGGTTCCCCTTGGGGTCTAGTTGTGCAAGAAATCTTTTCTGGTCCGATTCGAAAATCCAATATGGCCACCAGGCAGCCATCTTGGATTTTCCCATAATAGCTTGTTACCGCGATTTCTCAGGAACTACTGCATGGATCTTTTTCAAATTTGGTACACAGGTTCCCCTCAGGGTCTAGTTGTGCAAGAAACCTTTTCTGCTCCGATTCGAAAATCCAATATGGCCACAAGGCAGCCATCTTGGATTTCCCCATGAAACATTGTTACCGCGATTTCTCAGGAACTACTGCATGGATCTTTCTCAAATTTGGTACACAGGTGCCACATGAGGTCTAGTTGAGCAAGATACCCTTTCTCTTCCGATTCGAAAATCCAATATGGCCACCAGGCAGCCATCTTGGATTTCCACATGAAACTTTGTTCCTGCGATTTCTCAGGAACTACTGCATGGATCTTTCTTAAATTTGGTACACAGGTTCCCCTTGGGGTCTAGTTGTGCAAACCTTTTCTGGTCAGATTGAAAATCCAATATGGCCACCAGGCAGCCATCTTGGATTTCCCCATGAAACCTTGTTACCGCGTTCTCAGGGAACTACTGCATGGATCTTTCTCAGAATTTGGTACACGGTTCCCCTTGGGGTCTAGTTGTGCAACAAACCTTTTCTGGTCCGATTCGAAAATCCAATATGGCCACCAGGCAGCCATCTTGGATTTCCCCATAAAAGCTTGTTACCGCGATTTCTCAGGAACTACTGCATGGATCTTTTCCAAATTTGGTACACAGGTTCCCCTTGGGGTCTAGTTGTGCAAGAAACCTTTTTCTGGTCCGATTCGGAAATCCAATATGGCCACCAGGCAGCCATCTTGGATTTTCCCATGAAACCTTGTTACCGTGATTTCTCCGGAACTACTGCATGGATCTTTTCCAAATTTGGTACACAGGTTCCCCTTGGGGTCTAGTTGTGCAAGAAACCTTTTTTGGTCCGATTCGAAAATCCAATATGGCCACCAGGCAGCCATCTTGTATTTCCCCATGAAACCTTGTTACCGCGATTTCTCAGGAACTACTGCATGGATCTTTCTCAAATTTGGTACACAGGTTCCCCTTGGGGTCTAGTTGTGCAACAAACCTTTTCTGATCCGATTCGAAAATCCAATATGGCCACCAGGCAGCTATCTTGGATTTCCCCATAAAAGCTTGTTACCGCGATTTCTCAGGAACTACTGCATGGATCTTTTTCAAATTTGGTACACAGGTTTCCCTCGGGGTCTAGTTGTGCAAGAAAGCTTTTCTGGTCCGATTCGAAAATCCAATATGGCCACCAGGCAGCCATCTTGGATTTCCCCATGAAACATTGTTACCGCGATTTCTCAGGAACTACTGCATGGATCTTTCTCAAATTTGGTACACAGGTTCCCCTTGGGGTCTAGTTGTGCAACAAACCTTTTCTGATCCGATTCGAAAATCCAATATGGCCACCAGGCAGCTATCTTGGATTTCCCCATAAAAGCTTGTTACCGCGATTTCTCAGGAACTACTGCATGGATCTTTTTCAAATTTGGTACACAGGTTTCCCTCGGGGTTTAGTTGTGCAAGAAACCTTTTCTGGTCCGATTCGAAAATCCAATATGGCCACCAGGCAGCCATCTTGGATTTCCCCATGAAAACTTGTTACCGCGATTCCTCAGGAACTACTGAATGGATCTTTTTCAAATCTGGTAAACAGGTTCCCCTTGGGGTCTAGTTGTGCAAGAAATCTTTTCTGGTCCGATTCGAAAATCCAATATGGCCACCAGGCAGCCATCTTGGATTTTCCCATAAAAGCTTGTTACCGCGATTTCTCAGGAACTACTGCATGGATCTTTTTCAAATTTGGTACACAGGTTCCCCTCAGGGTCTAGTTGTGCAAGAAACCTTTTCTGGTCCGATTCGAAAATCCAATATGGCCACCAGGCAGCCATCTTGGATTTCCCCATGAAACATTGTTACCGCGATTTCTCAGGAACTACTGCATGGATCTTTCTCAAATTTGGTACACAGGTGCCACATGGGGTCTAGTTGAGCAAGATACCCTTTCTCTTCCGATTCGAAAATCCAATATGGCCACCAGGCGGCCATCTTGGATTTCCCCATGAAACCTTGTTACCGCGATTTCTCCGGAACTACTGCATGGATCTTTTCCAAATTTGGTACACAGGTTCCCCTTGGGGTCTAGTTGTGCACGAAACCTTTTCTGGTCCGATTCGAAAATCCAATATGGCCACCAGGCAGCCATCTTGGATTTCCCCATGAAACCTTGTTACCGCGATTTCTCCGGAACTACTGCATGGATCTTTTCCAAATTTGGTACACAGGTTCCCCTTGGGGTCTAGTTGTGCAAGAAACCTTTTCTGGTCCGATTCGAAAATCCAATATGGCCACCAGGCAGCCATCTTGGATTTCCCCATGAAACATTGTTACCGCGATTTCTCAGGAACTACTGCATGGATCTTTCTCAAATTTGGTACACAGGTGCCACATGGGGTCTAGTTGAGCAAGATACCCTTTCTCTTCCGATTCGAAAATCCAATATGGCCACCAGGCAGCCATCTTGGATTTCCACATGAAACTTTGTTCCTGCGATTTCTCAGGAACTACTGCATGGATCTTTCTTAAATTTGGTACACAGGTGCCACATGGGGTCTAGTTGAGCAAGATACCCTTTCTCTTCCGATTCGAAAATCCAATATGGCCACCAGGCAGCCATCTTGGATTTCCACATGAAACTTAGTTATCGCCATTTCTCAGTACTGCATGGATCTTTCTCAAATTAGGTTCACAGATTCTCCTTAGGGTCTAGTTTTGCAAGATACCTTTTGCGGTCCCAATCGAAGATCCAATATGGCCAGAAGGCGGCCATCTTGGATTTCCCCATGAAACCTTGTTATCACAATTTCTCAAGAACTACTGCATGGATCTTTCTCAAATTTGATACACGGGTTCGCCTTGGGGTCTAGTTGTGCAAGATGCCTTTCCTGGTCCAATTCAAAAATCCAATTTGGCCACCAAGCAGCCATCTTGGATTTCCCCAAGAAACTTGATCGTCATTTCTCAGGAAGTACTGCATGGATCTTTCTCAAATTTGGTACACAGGTTCACCTTATGATCTAGTTGTGCAAGATACCTTTTTCGGTTCAAATTGAAAATCCAATATGGCCACCAGGTTGTGCAAGATACATTTTCTGGTCCGATTCGAAAATCCAATATGGCCACCAGGCGCCCATCTTGGATTTCCCAATGAAACTTTGTTATCGTGATTTCTCAAGAAGTACTGCATGGATCTTCCTCAAATTTGGTACACAGATTCCCCTTGTGGTCCAGTTGTGCAAGATACCTTTTTTGGTCAGATTCAAAAATCCAATATGGTTGCCAGGTCGCCATCTTGAATTTCTCCTTGAAACACTGTTATCTTGAATTCTCGGAAAATATTTCATGGATCTTTCTGAAATTTGGTACACAGGTCCCAGATGGGGCCTAGTTTTGCAAGATAGCTTTATCGGTCCGATTCGAAAATCCAATTAATACGGTATTCCCGAGTTCTAACCTTGCATCACAAGAGTTGGTGGATCAAAAGGTGGGGCATATTCTATATAATGACTATAGAGAATATCCATATCTTCACCTTCCATATCAAGGAGTTCAAATAATTCGGAATTAAAATGTATTTAGTCCATGCAGTTGAAAGTGAACTGCCCCACCCTTTCGTCTGCCGGCGGGTCAGCTACATGAGGGACGTCACTCTTGTGACACAATGTCACAACTCGACAACTGTAAACTACTGCATGTTTCGATCCATGGGAAATAATCAAGATCCAGACACTTTCAAATTCGAAGTTTCAACATTACTGCGCGGACCGGATGCCTTCAGTATTAAGTATTGTACCATCTTACTATTTTCGAGCATGTTATCTTAAAAGTATCTCAAACTAGTCCAGTAAACAGAACAGAATTAGCATTCGTTCCAAGTTATAAAATCTTAAATATGCCAAAGTGTCAAAGAGATTTTTCTTCGCTTCCAGTACCAAATGATGACACATGCAAAAAAATAAATAAAATTAAAATACTACAAAACGAAGACGAAGGATCCTCCGTACATGTACATTCACTTTCAGGCTAACTTTGCTCATTTCTCTTGTACTATAACAACCGACATAAGTTCAGTTTCTAGAAATCTTGAAACTTCTGAAACTTAGAAAGATTATATCTTGGTGTTTTCCAGTGTCCCTTTTTCGAACTTTTTCGCTCAGATTCTAAATTCTGTAAACAAAATTACAACTCAATCGTCTTAGTAACAATGGACAAAAAGATCCTCTTGTCATTGGCTTACAATTATCGGACAATGGTGGGCGCCAAGATCCTTCAGGATCTCTCGTTTAAAAGAAAATGTACCAACTGTTCTAGAGATCGTAAAGGAGGTTAGTAACCGTTTTGTGTAACCAAGAAGTACCAGATGTTCTAGAGATCGTACAGGGGGTTAGTAACCGTTTTGTTTAACCAATAAGTACCAACTGTTCTACAGATCGTACAGGAGGTTAGTAACCGTGTTGTGTAATCAAGAAGTACCAGATGTTCTAGAGATCGTACAGGGGGTTAGTAACCGTTTTGTTTAACCAATAAGTACCAACTGTTCTACAGATCATACAGGAGGTTAGTAACCGTGTTGTGTAACCAAGAAGTACCAGATGTTCTAGAGATCGTACAGGGGGTTAGTAACCGTTTTGTTTAACCAATAAGTACCAACTGTTCTACAGATCGTACAGGAGGTTAGTAACCGTGTTGTGTAACCAAGAAGTACCAGATGTTCTAGAGATCGTACAGGGGGTTAGTAACCGTTTTGTTTAACCAATAAGTACCAACTGTTCTACAGATCGTACAGGAGATTAGTAACCGTTTTGTGTAACCAAGAAGTAGCAGCTGTTCTAGAGATCCTACAGGAGGTTAGTAACCGGTTTGTGTAACCAATAAGTACCAGATGTTCTAGAGATCGTACAGGAGGTTAGTAACCGTTTTGTTTAACCAATAAGTACCAACTGTTCTACAGATGGTACAGGAGGTTAGTAACCGTGTTGTGTAACCAAGAAGTACCAGATGTTCTAGAGATCGTACAGGGGGTTAGTAACCGTTTTGTTTAACCAATAAGTATCAACTGTTCTACAGATCGTACAGGAGATTAGTAACCGTGTTGTGTATTCAAGAAGTAGCACCTGTTCTACAGATCGTACAGGATGTTAGTAACCGTTTTGTGTAACCAAGAAGTAGCAGCTGTTCTAGAGATCCTACAGGAGGTTAATAACCGGTTTGTGTAACCAATAAGTACCAGATGTTCTAGAGATCGTACAGGAGGTTAGTAACCGTTTTGTTTAACCAATAAGTACCAACTGTTCTACAGATCGTACAGGAGGTTAGTAACCGTTTTGTGTAACCAAGAAGTACTAGCTGTTCGAGAGATCGTACAGGAGGTTAGTAACCGTTTTGTTTAACCAATAAGTACCAGATGTTCTAGAGATCGGACAGGATGTTAGTAACCGCTTTGTTTAACCAATAAGTACCAGATGTTCTAGAGATCGTACAGGAGGTTAGTAACCGTTTTGTTTAACCAATAAGTACCAACTGTTCTAGAGAAGTAATATTACCCACCATAGAATTTTTCATTTTATCCCAATGAATAAAAATTGTTGGTGACGAGGATTGTATTATATGCACTATTTAAATTAATTCACCTCCAGTGTTTTGACCAACACCTCACTATATATGAACATTTACCGTCACTCTGACCAACAGGCAGCTGATGGCCAATGTCTACATTCTCTTCGTTTAAAGTGAACTTAAACGCTGTGAAAACATACACGCTATGTGGAAGAACTATATTAAAAGTATCAGTTGGCAGCAACAAATATTTTTTGTGATTTTTTCTCTTCCGAAAAAATAATTCCAAACACCGGAATAATTGACTGGTGCAACAATCGACTGGGGTCGGCCATGTTCGTCTATTGAGTAGCCTTGCGCCAATGAAAACGCTTCCTCGTAGCACGTGATATTTTCCTGTGACGTAGTATCACTTTGTTGTGGCTTTGCTGTAACACGAATTGTAATGGCGGAGGTGGAGGGCTCGGTTGTTTCAAGCGTGTTTTGACTGTGTTGTGTGTCTCCAGCAAGTGTTTACCGAGCTGAAACTTGTCAGGGCGCAGTGATGGCAAGCAAAATACATCCGTCTCGGGTTCTCCTCTGCTACAGTCGGAGAAGTTATCATAACACAGATTCCCGTTAGGAAAGCCGGATCTTCTTAAACAGTGGCTGCACAACATCGGCAGACTAAATTGTACTCCAACCGAGAAATCTGTGCTGTTTTCGGCTTATTTTAAAGCCGAATGTTTCCAACCTGACCTCTACGGAAGGCTCATGTTGACGCCCAGCAGGACAACCAGGAGGCGAAGGAAATTAAAGAAGATGCAATCCCAACAGAATTGTCGCATCGTAGATCAAAGACACCGACCTCGTAAGCGGTAGATACTGGGTTCGATCCCAGGCCGGGTCATACCTAAGACCTGAAAAATGGAACTTGTTGCTCCCTCGCTTACGCTCAGCATTAAGAGGATAGAACAAGGACTGGTTCGCTCGGTGTCAGTATAATGTGACTGAGTGGGGTGTCATGTCTGCCGACGGCATGATATTTCAGTGGGACAGCACTATAAAATGGCAGCATTAGATCTGCTCTGTTACAAGTAGGTTCCTCTGCCCCTCCCCCTCCCCTCCCTTCCCTTCCCCGTCGTGATATAGCTGAAAAAATGTTGAAAGCGACGTTAAACCCTATTCACTCACTCACTCAAAGACACCGAGATCAACAACATTGATTCAGAAACGTCAGAGT
The DNA here is from genome assembly GCA_036873755.1 of Hanleya hanleyi. Lineage (NCBI taxonomy): Eukaryota > Metazoa > Mollusca > Polyplacophora > Lepidopleurida > Hanleyidae > Hanleya > Hanleya hanleyi. The sequence goes on from JAVTVY010047812.1 coordinate 22,319, forward strand.
GTGGAAGTTCCGAACTTTCAAGTAAGGTAAAAATAATTTTATTACCGTTTGGCGGGACAGAGACACTGCGAGATAGGCATATTATACGAAGTGTCGAAATCTGGGTCTTCGATAACATGTTTACATGCTTACTGCGCTTTCTAACTCCACGAAGTAGAGAGCTCCAAGGTGATACGACGTCACTGCTCTGATGTGAGATAGCCAACATTGCTGCGGCCGAGGAACAATAATACAACAGAGATAATTTCGTTCCTACTCGGTGCAAAAAAATCCCCAAAAATAGTTGTCGCTGCTGTTTGATACTTTCATTGTAGTTCTTTCCCACAGAGTGCATGTTGCCTCAGCCTTTACGTTCACTGTTGAAGTTGTAATCTAAATACAATCACAGAACAGGATATAAAAGGAAGTTATACATTGGTGTACATTAGGACACTGAAAGTTTTCAGCAATGAAACACCCGTTTCAAAAATGTAAGTGTCGAAAAGCTTCAATCCGACATCAAATAGAGTAGATGATCTCGAGACTGGTGATTAATTTAACATATCGTTATCAGTGAAATGTAATGATCAACTCGTCTTTCAGGTAAAAGTATCTACGGCAAATACTTCGTTGATGAAAATTTCAAACTGAGCCACAAAGCCGCAGGTTATGTATCCATGGCTAACCACGGACCAGACACGAACAGTTCTCAGTTTTTCATCTTGCTGGTCAAGTCCAGATGGTTGGATAACAAACATGTCGTTTTCGGAAAGGTCATCCAGGGAATGGTAAGCACATATTCAAATAATAAAATCAATTCTGGTTTTCACTCCAAGGTACGAGGAATGATATAAGAACAATATACAAAATATCCTCTATATTTCTGGAAATTTTGCTTAATGATTTTAACTCTAATGTCTTCTTTGAGAAAATTATCTCTGGCATGGTACAGAATCTCTGATACAGAGTACAGAATCTCTGATACCTTGACCCGTACCGTGAAATTCTTCGACTAAGGCGCGATGTTGTGGATAATTCCCATGTGGTTTTTAGACCACATCTTCTACACCGGAAGTGGATAACTTAGAACGGGAAAAGTTGGAGATGAATGTGGAAGTGTAGTGAAATTCGGTGGGAGGTGGTTGGGTGCGTTGATGTTTTGATGGGTGTGATTTATGAGATATGTGATATCAACATAGAGGTTTACAGTCATATGTCAATCTGACGGCTCTTATTAAATCCCTTCTATTGAATCGTAATGCTGCTTACTGTCATGCCATACAGAGCACCATCATTAACACCACCCAATAGCAACACATCCCAATCACCACTCGATCCAGAGCTCAACCGCCACATCGCCATATAACAAAACATCCCAATCATCACTATATATACTCAATCACAGCTCAATCAAAACTTTTTATACTCAGAGCTCCACCGCCACAGCTCAATCAAAACTATATATACCCATAGATTCACCGTCACATCCCAATCAACACTATATATACCCTGCATTCATCATCGCCGCATCATCTTAACCCGCATCTATAGCATCACTGCTACCGCACCGCCTTATCCACCCACCGCCACACAACACACATACGTTT
>JAVTVY010047813.1:0-24995 GCA_036873755.1 Hanleya hanleyi
AAAACTAACCTGATAACACACACTGTTTATACTTGCTGGTGCCGTCCGCAGAATTACTGACCTGTGTTTTCCTGATATATACTGTTAATATCTCTTGTCAGCTACTCTTAGTTTTTATTCAGCTTCTAGCATTGTGGTCATAGATCAATGCACCCTCCGAATAGCTTTGCCCTGAGGTTATACAGGACAGACCTCTACTTGACCTCTATACTCTCTACTCACCATTAGTGTTTCTCTTTCACATATATGGACAGTGGTCCGAATCGAACTCACGATAACACGTCATACATTGTATGTATATATGTAGAATTTGTCCTACACCCATTGTGCATATATGCCCCGAAAGCTACACCATTCGCAAACTAATCGTTTAACAATGACATATTTAAAAAAATAAAGAAATTAAACGGGACCGATATGTAGTATACAACACGTCGCTGAACTTATTACCTTATTCCCTATTCCCGTTTCGATATTCTAAATCGCGTTATGTGAAAGTAGTAACCTTCGTGAAAATCCATATATTTCGACAACCATTATGATTTTCCTAACAAGAATGGGACCATGTTTTCCCCAATAAATTTTCTTCGCTGTGAATATAAATTTGACAACAATACTTCAAAATGTGTGCTATTAAGAACATTTCTAAAGGGCCGTAGTAAAATCTGTGTACATTCCACAGTATTTTGCTAGCCACTTTTAGAGTGGTCTAGATATCTTCCTAATACATTTATCTACCTGTCTGATCCATTTTTGGGCGTTTAGAGTGGAGATGCCATACCCTCCGAGACAGCGCTAAATGGGTATTATCTGGGTATGATCAATTTACACCTACTGTGTTTGTTGCTCCAGATCACCCACAAATCGAACTTGCGCCACTTTTAGAGTGGTCTAGATATCTTCCTAATACATTTATCTACCTGTCTGACCCATTTTTGGGCGTTTAAAGTAGAGATACCATACCCTCCGAGACAGCGCTGAATGGGTATTATCTGGGTATGGTCAATTTACACCTACTGTGTTTGTTGCTCCAGATCACCCAGAAATCGAATTTGCGCCACCTTTAGAGTGGTCTAGCTATCTTTCTAATATATTTATCTACCTGTCTGACCCATTTTTGGGCGTTTAAGTTGGAGATGCCATACCCTCCGAGACAGCGCTGAATGGGTATTATCTGGGTATGGTCAATTTTCACCTACTGTGTTTGTTGCTCCCGATCAACCAGAAATCGAATTTGCGCCACTTTTAGAGTGGTCTAGATATCTTCCTAATACATTTATCTACCTGTCTGACCCATTTTTGGGCGTTTAAAGTAGAGATGCCATACCCTCCGAGACAGCGCTAAATGGGTATTATCTGGGAATGGTCGATTTACACCTACTGTGTTTGTTGCTCCCGATCACCCAGAAATCGAATTTGCGCCACTTTTAGAGTGGTCTATATATCTTCCTATTTAAAAGTGGCGCAAATTCGATTTCTGGGTGATCGGGAGCAACAAACACAGTAGGTGTAAATTGACCATACCCAGATAATACCCATTTAGCGCTGTCTCGGAGGGTATGGCATCTCCACTTTAAACGCCCAAAAATGGGTCAGAAAGGTAGATAAATGTATTAGGAAGATATCTAAACCACTCTAAAAGTGGCGCAAATTCGATTTCTGGGTGATTGGGAGCAACAAATACAGTCGGTGTAAAATGACCATATCCAGAAAATACCCATTTAGCGCTGTCTCGGAGGGTATGGCATCTCCACTTTAAACGCCCAAAAATGAGTCAAAAAGATAGATAAATGTATTAGGAAGATATATAGATCACTCTAAAAGTGGCGCAAATTCGATTTCTGGATGATTGGGAGCAACAAATACAGTCGGTGTAAAATGACCATATCCAGAAAATACCCATTTAGCGCTGTCTCGGAGGGTATGGCAGCTCCGCTTTAAACGCCCAATAATGGGTATAAAAAGGTAAATAAATGTATTAGGAAGATATGTAGACCGCTCTAAAAGTGGCTAGCAAAATATTGTGGAATGTACAGAGATTTTACTACGACCCTTTAGAAATGTATTTGATCTGGTCCCCGCAGTTGAGAATGAATTGCAGCACCACTGTCGACCAGATATCTTGCTGATTCATCTGGGCTCTAACGATCTGGTTGATCTGCCTAATAAATATCTGCTTGAGTCAATGTCCATAGATATCTCCAGATTGGCATCCCTTTTGCCCGATTGTATAATAGTTTGGTCAGATATGTTAGCTCCATGTGGACTCATTTATTGCATGGTTTTACATGTAGGTAAGCATGAAGACCAATTAAATCACATAAATAGTTAAATCCACCCTGCTGCACCCCAGGGCGATCGGGTCATCCTGCGTTTCCCAGGAGACAAAATGGCATGTTATACCTGGAAATCCACCCTGTTGCACCCCAGGGGGATCATTTTGTGTTACTAGGGCCGGTTGTCAATTATGACATGGGGCCAGGTAGGGCCGGTTGTCAGTTATGACATAGGGCCAGGTAGGGCCGGTTGTCATATATGACATGGGGTCAGGTAGGGCCGGTTGTCAGGTATGACATGGGGCCAGGTACGGCCGGTTGTCAGGTATGACATGGGGCCAGGTACGGCCGGTTGTCAGGTATGACATGGGGCCAGGTAGGGCCGGTTGTCAGGTATGACATGGGGCCAGGTACGGCCGGTTGTCAGGTATGACATGGGGCCAGGTACGGGGTTGTCAGGTATGACATGGGGCCAGGTACGGCCGGTTGTCAGGTATGACATGGGGCCAGGTAGGGCCGGTTGTCAGGTATGACATGGGTCCAGGTACGGCCGGTTGTCAGGTATGACATGGGGCCAGGTACGGCCGGTTGTCAAGTATGACATGGGGCCAGGTACCGTATATTATATTTCATTGGCTGCTTAATATAATGGCATTATAATTGTATAGCTATTCAAATTTGTAGTTTTAGTTAATATAAACGAAACCGGGGCTGCTGGGTTTAGCAGTTATGATGTCTTTGTGTAGCAATAGAAATTTTAGACATGAACGGCTGGATATTGCCATACAAAATTGTCTAACAATGAAAATTTGTAGTTTCAGTTAATAAAATTGAGACTTCAGTATCCCACTAAAGACATTTGTTGTTAAGTTAATATTTATGTTTTAATATTTACGTTCTATATGCGCTGAATGTATTCCAGGGCAAAGCTGGAATTTTGGAGCAGGGAAGAACCCCTGAAGTCTCATGGTAAATAAATTTAACACTAAATGATAAATTTACATTAATATGAGCGAAGTGGTTTATGTGTTCGGATGCCAGAGTTGTCTCCCCTTTCTCGCCCTCTTCGGCGTATGCAAGTCTGGGGGAAACCACGCTCACACAAGGGTCTGGTAAAATTGTTATTTTAACCAGTTTAAAATCCCACCCTCCCATCCCTCTCATTTATTGCATGGTTTTACATGTAGGTAAGCATGAAGACCAATTAAATCACATAAATAGTTAAATCCACCCTGCTGCACCCCAGGGGGATCGGGTCATCCTGTGTTCCCCAGGAGACAAAATGGCATGTTATACCTGGAAATCCACCCTGTTGCACCCCAGGGGGATCATTTTGTGTTACTAGGGCCGGTTGTCAATTATGACATGGGGCCAGGTAGGGTCGGTTGTCAGTTATGACATAGGGCCAGGTAGGGCCGGTTGTCATATATGACATGGGGCCAGGTAGGGCCGGTTGTCAGGTATGACATGGTGCCAGGTAGGGCCGGTTGTCATATATGACATGGGGCCAGGTAGGGCCGGTTGTCAGTTATGACATAGGGCCAGGTAGGGCCGGTTGTCATATATGACATGGGGCCAGGTAGGGCCGGTTGTCATATATGACATGGGGCCAGGTAGGGCCGGTTGTCATATATGACATGGGGCCAGGTAGGGCCGGTTGTCAGGTATGACATGGGGCCAGGTACGGCCGGTTGTCAAGTATGACATGGGGCCAGGTACCGTATATTATATTTCATTGGCTGCTTAATATAATGGCATTATACTTGTATAGCTATTCAAATTTGTAGTTTTAGTTAATATAAACGAAACCGGGGCTGCTGGGTTTAGCAGTTATGATGTCTTTGTGTAGCAATAGAAATTTTAGACATGAACGGCTGGATATTGCCATACAAAATTGTCTAACAATGAAAATTTGTAGTTTCAGTTAATAACATTGAGACTTCAGTATTCCACTAAAGACACTTGTTGTTAAGTTAATATTTATGTTTTAATATTTACGTTCTATATGCGCTGAATGTATTCCAGGGCAAAATTGTTATTTTAACCAGTTTAAAATCCCACCCTCCCATCCCTCTCATTTATTGCATGGTTTTACATGTAGGTAAGCATGAAGACCAATTAAATCACATAAATAGTTAAATCCACCCTGCTGCACCCCAGGGGGATCGGGTCATCCTGCGTTCCCCAGGAGACAAAATGGCATGTTATACCTGGAAATCCACCCTGTTGCACCCCAGGGGGATCATTTTGTGTTACTAGGGCCGGTTGTCAATTATGACATGGGGCCAGGTAGGGTCGGTTGTCAGTTATGACATAGGGCCAGGTAGGGCCGGTTGTCATATATGACATGGGGCCAGGTAGGGCCGGTTGTCAGGTATGACATGGTGCCAGGTAGGGCCGGTTGTCATATATGACATGGGGCCAGGTAGGGCCGGTTGTCAGTTATGACATAGGACCAGGTAGGGCCGGTTGTCATATATGACATGGGGCCAGGTAGGGCCGGTTGTCAGGTATGACATGGGGCCAGGTAGGGCCGGTTGTCATATATGACATGGGGCCAGGTAGGGCCGGTTGTCAGTTATGACATAGGGCCAGGTAGGGCCGGTTGTCATATATGACATGGGGCCAGGTAGGGCCGGTTGTCATATATGACATGGGGCCAGGTAGGGCCGGTTGTCATATATGACATGGGGCCAGGTAGGGCCGGTTGTCAGGTATGACATGGGGCCAGGTACGGCCGGTTGTCAAGTATGACATGGGGCCAGGTACCGTATATTATATTTCATTGGCTGCTTAATATAATGGCATTATACTTGTATAGCTATTCAAATTTGTAGTTTTAGTTAATATAAACGAAACCGGGGCTGCTGGGTTTAGCAGTTATGATGTCTTTGTGTAGCAATAGAAATTTTAGACATGAACGGCTGGATATTGCCATACAAAATTGTCTAACAATGAAAATTTGTAGTTTCAGTTAATAAAATTGAGACTTCAGTAGATCCCACTAAAGACACTTGTTGTTAAGTTAATATTTATGTTTTAGTATTTACGTTCTATATGCGCTGAATGTATTCCAGGGCAAAGCTGGAATTTTGGAGCAGGGAAGAACCCCTGAAGTCTCATGGTAAATAAATTTAACACTAAATGATAAATTTACATTAATATGAGCGAAGTGGTTTATGTGTTCGGATGCCAGAGTTGTCTCCCCTTTCTCGCCCTCTTCGGCGTATGCAAGTCTGGGGAAAACCACGCTCACACAAGGGTCTGGTAAAATTGTTATTTTAACCAGTTTAAAATCCCACCCTCCCATCCCTCTCATTTATTGCATGGTTTTACATGTAGGTAAGCATGAAGACCAATTAAATCACATAAATAGTTAAATCCACCCTGCTGCACCCCAGGGGGATCGGGTCATCCTGCGTTCCCCAGGAGACAAAATGGCATGTTATACCTGGAAATCCACCATGTTGCACCCCAGGGGGATCATTTTGTGTTACTAGGGCCGGTTGTCAATTATGACATGGGGCCAGGTAGGGTCGGTTGTCAGTTATGACATAGGGCCAGGTAGGGCCGGTTGTCATATATGACATGGGGCCAGGTAGGGCCGGTTGTCAGGTATGACATGGTGCCAGGTAGGGCCGGTTGTCATATATGACATGGGGCCAGGTAGGGCCGGTTGTCAGTTATGACATAGGGCCAGGTAGGGCCGGTTGTCATATATGACATGGGGCCAGGTAGGCCGGTTGTCAGGTATGCACATGGGGCCAGTAGGGCCGGTTGTCATATATGTATTATGGGGCCAGGTAGGCCGGTTGTCAGTTATGACATAGGGCCAGGTAGGGCCGGTTGTCATATATGACATGGGGCCAGATAGGGCCGGTTGTCATATATGACATGGGGCCAGGTAGGGCCGGTTGTCATATATGACATGGGGCCAGATAGGGCCGGTTGTCATATATGACATGGGGCCAGGTAGGGCCGGTTGTCATATATGACATGGGGCCAGGTAGGGCCGGTTGTCAGGTATGACATGGTGCCAGGTACGGCCGGTTGTCAAGTATGACATGGGGCCAGGTACCGTATATTATATTTCATTGGCTGCTTAATATAATGGCATTATAATTGTATAGCTATTCAAATTTGTAGTTTCAGTTAATATAAACGAAACCGGGGCTGCTGGGTTTAGCAGTTATGATGTCTTTGTGTAGCAATAGAAATTTTAGACATGAACGGCTGGATATTGCCATACAAAATTGTCTAACAATGAAAATTTGTAGTTTCAGTTAATACCATTGAGACTTCAGTATTCCACTAAAGACACTTGTTGTTAAGTTAATATTTATGTTTTAATATTTACGTTCTATATGCGCTGAATGTATTCCAGGGCAAAGCTGGAATTTTGGAGCAGGGAAGAACCCCTGAAGTCTCATGGTAATACCCATTTAGCGCTGTCTCGGAGGGTATGGCATCTCCACTTTAAACGCCCAAAAATGGGCCAGAAAGGTAGATAAATGTATTAGGAAGATATCTAGACCACTCTAAAAGTGGCGCAAATTCGATTTCTGGGTGATTGGGAGCAACAAATACCGTTCGTGTAAATTGACCATATCCAGATGATACCCATTTAGCGCTGTCTCGGAGGGTACGGGATCTCCACTTTAAACGCCCAAAAATGGGTCAGAAAGATAGATAAATGTATCAGAAGATACCTAGATCACTCTAAAAGTGGCGCAAATTCGATTTCTGGATGATTGGGAGCAACAAATACAGTCGGTGTAAAATGACCATATCCAGAAAATACCCATTTAGCGCTGTCTCGGAGGGTATGGCAGCTCCGCTTTAAACGCCCAAAAATGGGTATAAAAAGGTAAATAAATGTATTAGGAAGATATGTAGACCGCTCTAAAAGTGGCTAGCAAAATATTGTGGAATGTACAGAGATTTTACTACGACCCTTTAGAAATGTACTCAATAGCACACATTTTGAAGCATTCTTCTCAAATTTTTATTCACAGGGAAGAAAATTTATTGGAGAATACATGGTCTTATTTGTGTTATGAAAGACATAATGGTTGTCGAAATATATGGATTTTCATGAAGGTTACTACTTTCACATAGCGCGATTTAGAATATCGAAACGGGAATAGGGAATAAGGAAATAACTTCCGTTTCCTGTATACAACGGTTATATGCCCGCATCCTGTATATAGGGTTTAGGCATATATACCCGGTGTATAATACATACTATAAGGAGCCGTAAAAGTGACATGGGATTGTTTTTTGTTTGTTTGTTTGTTTTTTCTTCTTTTTTACCTTATTAAGTCGTTAGCACGAGTTTTTAAGTCGTTAGAACGACGTATTATATCGTTAAAACGAGTTATCAAGTCGTTAGAACGACTTAATAAGTCATTAGAACGACTAGTTATGTCGTTAGAACGACTTTGATAACTCCTTCTAACGACTTAAAAACTCGTTCTAACTACTTACATGACTTAATCCACCTATGAAATTCCGCCATTTCTCTGGTGTATGCTTTTAGTTTGGTAACCGAGTACAACTTGGCCCTGCTCCGTAAATTCTGCTTTTAGATTGTGCAGTATGAAGTCTGATAATACCATAAAAGTGACCAGCTTTACTTTTGGACAAATTGGGGTGATGTATGTAAGAGGTAGGAAATGTTGACGACGTCTGACTACTAAAAATCAACCTATGTCCAAAACTGCCAATTCACATCGCTTCTTCTTGTTGGTCCGTTAGCTCCACAATTCGTTTGCTCGCCAGTTTCAGAGTGGCCTAAGTTCCCCAACTGATTCATGTATACCTGACACATTTCCAGGTGTGTAAATTGGGGTTGCGATATCCTCCGAGGGAGTTAAGGATCATCTAGCGCTAGCTCGGAGGGGATGGCGGTCCCACTTTTAAACAATTAAAATGAGTCAGGCTGATAGATAATTGTATTAGGTACACTCTAAAAGTGGTCAGCAAACAATTGTGGAATGTACATGGATTAGGCAAGGTGAAGGGGGAGGGTGAAGCGGGGGGGGGGGGAATTAGTAATAATAAATAAACACTTGAGCATACTTTTGATAATTTTTTCGCAGAGAGTGACACGTGTACCGTAATCCTACTATCAGGATGCACGAGAACGCAGCGATTTGCATCTGTAAATCGACAAGTTTTTGGGAGGACCGTCTGTAATAAGTCTTATGAAGTTCTTGAAAATAATAAACATGATAAATAAAGACTGAACCTATTTTTATTTCAGTCTACAAAATACAGTTCCCAAAAGTCGGAAATATGCTGTCAAAATGCGCAAGAACACGCCATCTAACGTTTAGATCTTCGAAAACATTTCGGGGACCTCCACAGGAAAAAAAAACAACATAAAAAAAAATAAAAATAGAACGATAACTGAGTGATGATTCGCGATTTTATTCATCGAAAAGCGACTAGAACGCGTCTCTAGCCGTCTAGAACCCGTGCGCTTTCGGGACCTAGGCGGCCCTTAGACCCTTGCTTTAAGTACTGGGATAGTAGCCCTCCCCCCCCCCCACCCTCCCCCTCACCCCCACTGAATCGAAAACTGCTTTAAACGTACTTGTCTATTAGAAATGTTCGTAACACCAAAATTTAAAGTATTCTGCCTAACGTTATATGTATGTCGAAAGACAAGTATTGGAGAAAATATGATTTCATTTCAGTATAAAAAACATACAGGTTATGAAAATATATGGATTTTCATGATCGTCACTATTTTCACATAGCCCGTTTCAGAATCTCGAAACGGGAATAAGGAATAAGGAAAAAAGGTTGTCAGGTCGCCAGCTCGCTATTGTCGCAATTGTAACATTACCTGGCGACTCTGCCTGCAGAGTTGGCGACTCCTGCGTGCATACTCTACCACTGATGACGCAATTACGAAAACTGTGTCATTAGTGATTGTTATTGCAAGTATATCAAAGATTTAGTCATACGTCATGTGAGATATATTTTTGCCTTAAATAATTACTGGCTTCCAGTTGTGAAAATAGGCGTCAACATACTCGCTACCACTTTTTTTTAGTAACAGAGTCGCCTGCTATTGTCACAACTTCTAATTGCACAATTATCGTAATTGCGACAGTTATGTCATTAGTAGTTTCTACAAATTGCATTCTTGACTTCCAATAATAACCACACCAGTCTGACTCTACACCTCCAGCATTTCAATATGACACCCTAAACAGCCTATTTGGACTTTCCCAGGTGAAAAGACAACGTCGGATCTGTAGATAGCTCACCTAGACCCCAAAACGCCCAACCCAACCCTTCCTATCGAGTGCGCATGCGTACTATAACTTTCCAGTGAACGTCAACCAACTCTACAGTAGAACGAACAATTACCCACACTATAGTTTATTCCATAAGAAAACATTCCATGGGTTCATATACAGTCCGTTTTCCCTGATTTTGTGCGACATATCCAGATTTTTTTTAAAGTCCAAGTTGTTCATGTTCCCCTGCATGTGTAGAACCGGGTTATTAACGTCTCTGGGCGCAATTTCTTTTATTATGAAATTGAGGAAGGACATTGATACCGCCGGGCAGAGAAAGCTCGATTTTGGGATGGCATTGGCCATACATCCATACTAATAACATTAGTCGATATATTATCATTCTGTTTGTACGATAGCGGGTGCATGAAGAACTCGAGAATTCCATCGGAAAGCCATGAATGCAAGATGGTGATCACAACGTATGTCGATCGTCGGATCAGATCCAAGGGACTTCCGCGAGGAATCCCCGTACGTTAGCACAACATCTGTGGCACGTTCATGGAAAGTCCTCACAGTGGGTGCTACTACATGTGATATTACCGATTTTTAGATCTGTGCTCTCTTTTATCAAGTTATCACGAAACTACGCCGCATCACGAATTCTCGCACCGTGCGAGATCCAGATAACCGCTCGCTAGGAATCCAACAATGCCTGGGGAGGAGGACTTTACCACAGACCGTGACGAGCACGTTACCGGAAGTGGCCCTTGAATCCTGCGCATCATGTTATCCACTACTGGAGGGGTCAAATGTCACTTTCGGTCACGTGACCGGAATCAGAAGTGACATCACGCCGCAACCCATCACGGCGGCCATTTTTACGCGTGATGATGCGCTTTATATACTGCTATGCTATTTATGACGTCATTAAAATAATTGGAATTGTACTCTCCTTTTCGAAAGATATAGCTTTCACACGCAAGTTTAGCGATGAGATGATTAGTCATTTTTTCTAGGCCTGTTAGGGTTAACCTGTCAATAGTTGGTTATCCATGTACATAAAAGCTTCTTATATTTCAAGTCATGTGGTGACAAAATTTCAATGCATATAATTAGCCTGGTTTTTCTTTGGAGGTCTAACCAACCCTTATCGAACGCCTATATATACAACTTTTATTGATATAAAACTCGGATATATGATTGCGTTAATAAGGGTGTACTTCGTGAACGTGTAGTTTTCTCATCAGTGTTAAAAATAAATATATCCGAAGTCACGAATAAAGATAACACGTTTAATTCCAGCATACATGTATAATTGATATACTCGGTTAGCCGAAAACTATTAAATGTTTTCTTGCGAACAAAATCCAGATGTTGTAATAAAAAGTTATTATTTGTTGGACTTTTCGAGCTGCACTCTTTGACTGTATCCTGTTAGGATTCTGGAATAAGAAAAAAATACATGTTATGCAAACACCCGAGATATATTCGATTTGTCGGTTGTAATTCAAAATCAGGATTTTTGTTAAAAAAATTGTGGGTTTTTGATTCCGACCCAAGAATATTTGGTTCAGTGATCTGCCCACTAAACCTGTCGAACCAATATTTTAGTCAAAATCTTGAGCCAATATTCGTCGACCGAATAACTGAACATTGGGTAAAACACCGTACCCCTCATTGAGCAAGACAAAGAAGTGTTTTGAGATCAATTCAGCACATTCATTATAACAGTGTGAGAGTGCATATGAATAACGCTATTCAGATAAAATTATAATAAGCTGCAATTCCGAAAAAAAAAGATTTGCACACGTACGCTACGTGCGATATTGCGACACTAAAGTATGATAGAAGTCCTCACCATGCATTGGGCTCACACATGTGATAATCATCTGGGCAGTTACAACCGGAACTTCCGTTGTCACAGCAGAGTCGGTCCTCGTGCTGAATGACGACACACTCGATGTCCGTCTCTTCAATAGGAATGATCTGATAACTGTTGGAACTGGTCTCAACCTGTGATAGGAGAAAATACGTGAGGATATTCATAATGTTCATAACTTAATCCAAAATATTAGGTCAATATTGGCAAAGATCGTTTCAAAAGAGTTTGTCCTTAACAGAACTTGAAATCACGATAATTTCTTTCAAAAGAATGTGTTCTTGGCACAACTTGAAATCACGATACGGGATTTCATCCATATATGTGTAAAAAGTATCGACATATTTTCATCGATCAACCATTTTTCATTCAAGTCATTCTCGTAGAAGCTACACTGAAGAATACATAGTGATGTATAGTTATAGGTAACATTCAAAATAAATCAAGTTTTGCACCTTCTGTGGTTGTGTATGACAATGTCTTGAAAGTGCCTAACTAGCTTTCTAGAATAATGCTAAATTTGAAAACTGACTAAACAGAGGGGAGGGGAGGGGAGGGGAGGGGGCGCGAAATTATACATAATGGACATATTAATGAGATGCAAAAATGAACATACATGTATAGTTTCTTCATTTCAGGTTTGAATTCACACAACCTTTTTCTAAATTTCAACAAAAACATCTCTTGAACCAAAACAAAATTAATACAAATGAATGTTTAATCTGCTGCAAAGTGTAAAATTTCGAAATGAATTTGGTTCAAGAGGTGTCTTTGTTGAGATTAAGTACGATAAACTGAAGAAAACACATATGTCCACTTTTGCATCTCATTAACAGATGCATTATGGATGATTTAGGGAGAACACAATATCCAAAATCCTTTCATATCTCTTTTGAAGCTAATATTTCTTTTTCTATTCAATTTATTATAAATATCCCTATTGTTGTCCCTGCGCAGTAGACATAAAATAATATAATGATAATACGTCCTCCTATAATAATTGGTATTACACCAGGTATAATACATTATACCTGGTATTAGCTTTAGGTGGTATGTTGTGACGTCACAAACTAGCGTCAAACTTCATTTCTGAAGTCTGCCAGCGTTGAAATACCGACTTTGGAACTTCACTTGTCGAAGTTCGAAGTGGGAAATATACATTGGCTTGTGTGTGAGGATGGAAATCCCATATTCCATGTTTCTCAGTTGACCCGTGGGTTGCAGTTCTCGTTTTCGGAGGGGGCACACTCCTAAATATTTTTTTTCACTCCTTGAGCTAGGGGCCTGAAACTGAAACCTACCACACCATACCCTTGGATCAAGCCGTACCAGAAAATGTAAAAAAAATACAAGATGGTCACAGTGACGTCATCTTTAAAATAGGCATTTTTGATCGATTTTTTTATTGATGTGTTTTTCTTGCAAAAACTGCATGATAAATTAGTAAATAAAAGTTTGATGTGAAATAAATAGATCTTGCCCAAGTTTCCTCGCAAAAAATCAGGAATTGTGAAGAAAAATGACGAAAACGTCACTTTTCTGATACTCCACATAGCCGCCATCGTCACCCTATGCAAATAGGCTCAAAATGACCCCAATATGATGAGTTGAGAAGTCGCGGAGGCTCAGCTTTCATTATTTTCTCGTTCAGGAGATAGGGGAGAAAGTTGGGGGGGAGGGAGCCGGGTCAGTTAAGCTGATAAATCTCGGAAGAACAAAACAATAATCTTACCTTTCTACACATAGTTTCGTCCTCTCGACAGCAGAGTTCAAAGAAACAGCAATCATATTGTTGGTCGTTTAACATAATACGAAGGTGCTCACACTCGGCCGCGGCAAACTTCACAGATGTCAACGAGTACATGACGTAGCACGTGACAGCGATAACGTAAAGTGTTCTCATCTTGATGTCACCTGAAAGGAATGACAAACAAATCTGTAATCTATCATGATTTTCCAAAATTCAATAAATCCGAAGGACGATACCTGTCCGAGATGTTCCCGATCATCATCAATACTTCAACGATATCAAGCTGTGGGGTCTTAAGTGGCTAGGAAGCTGAAATATGCCACGCCCTTCTCAGTGATCTTTGGATCAAGCTTTACCAGAAAACATAAAACAAACACCAAAATGGCCATTCTGATGACGTCACGGTGACGTAATGTATTTTTTGGCAGATTCTCCGATTTTTTTATATGTGCAATTTCTCCTCATAGTTAATTGTCGGCAACTTTTACGCAGAAAATAGTGAAAGTTTGTAGAAAAACGAAAAAAAACAACAGATGACACAAGTAATACTGTTCTACGTTCCTTTCCAACAGCCCACACTACCCTAGTCGCCCGACCTGGTATACTGTATGACCAGTGCCCATTGTACTACGATGGAGTGCTCAATCAAACCAACCAACCAACACACACACCAGGCCATGCACGTCTATGACGTCGCCGGTCAAAGCTGAAATGTTTCGATCCCCGCGCCTGACGGTGACAGGTTAGGCCACTCAACATTGACAGCTACTTTAGCCCACAACCCACAGAAAAATACTTCAATTGCCCTTTTATACCAGCCTCGAGGGACTTTCGGTATATGGAGTTAATATATTACTGCCCAGACACAGAGCCACCCGTAGAAGGGTCCCTCGATCCTCAGCCCTACCGGTGACACACAATCCACACAGAACCATACATCAATGCCCTTTCTATGCTACTCCCCATGCACATGCATGCGCACATCACAGATCAATGCCAGCACCACTGTCACATTGTAAAGTGAGCTTCAATAGCACGTCAAGCAAGACACCAATCTAATTAAAATTAAATCCTTTCTGCTCCCTATTTGGATATATCACAGTTGGATCTAACGACTTGCATTGACCTGAGCCTCGACCAATTCCGGTATCTCTTCATAGTGGCTTGGAGGGTAGGCCTACATCAAGGTAGGGACTTTTTGGTTGGTTCAGCCGAACCAGATACTTTGATATGGAAGTCATATTTTCCCCTCCTCGACTACAAGTGGATTGGTCCAGATGCGGCCATGATGTCATAATGTTATTAAATATTCATGATATGGGCGTACCAAACCGGATTTAATTGAAATAAGTAAGACGTTATAGCAACACATACGACTGGGGGCCTTGATAGGATATTTATTAAGATTGACATGACACATTTGGACCACGTATGGCCCACAACTCGCCAAAAACTCCCAGTCCAAATGCCCTTTCTATACTACTACCCAGCTGCGCATGCCGCGAATGACGGCACAAATCACCGCCACCACCACAGCTTTACTATACCTAACGAACGCTTCAATATTATAACAAACACGACAAACCGACTGGTCGGACTCAAATGAATGGTTCTCCAGTCGAACACTACAGCGTAAGCCCGACGATAGAATCAACGCATCATACTGTTTGCTCCATAAAACAAAATTGCCCACATATACCCAAAACTCACACAACAGACTGCACATTCTATAATACTCTCGATTGCGCATGCGCAGAACGACATCACAGATCAAATCCTCCACCACAGTCTTACTCGACCCAACGAGAATTCATACTCTTCAGTCTGGGATCGGTCCACAAAATCCCCTCAACCTACACTTTGCTCCACAAAAACTAATACCAGTGTTTCATATATTATGGGTGTAATGTCCGTATTTCCAGAGTGTTTTTCCATTTGGGGAGTTGCGAGACCGCCACAATCTTCAAAAATCCTGAAACTTTTTTAACAGCACCATAGTCTCCCGTAAGATTTTACTGAAACGTTTCTAAAATTCATTTGGCGAAGACGATAGCTTGTAACCTAATGATAATGCATAGAGAATACTTACGGTCCAGACGATATTTCTGAATATTTCCTGAGTTCCGGTAC
Source organism: Hanleya hanleyi (assembly GCA_036873755.1). Classification (NCBI taxonomy): domain Eukaryota; kingdom Metazoa; phylum Mollusca; class Polyplacophora; order Lepidopleurida; family Hanleyidae; genus Hanleya; species Hanleya hanleyi. The sequence continues at coordinate 15,292 of JAVTVY010047813.1, forward strand.
TTCTACCTCCTGAGTAATGAGCTGCTCGTCGCACCAAGTATGTTTACAATGGAAATACAGGGGATCACATTTATCTAACAGCTGTTAGCCTGGCTTCAAACACCCGCCGTGAATTAGCTGATTACGTTTCAATAAAATGGTGAAAATCGAATACTATACGTTGGCTATAAACAAACTATATGGACTGACCATAGAATGCCACGAAACAATGAGAATTGCACGCATTGCTTCTGATAAAGCTGTTTAATATTCACCAGAACTATTATAATAGAAGATGAAAACCTTGTAGTGTCCTATAGACCAAATCCAGATATTTTAATTATTTTTCAATTTTATTATTATTGTTAAACGCTGACTGTTTGATCTCCATAATCGTCGAGTCCCAGCTGTTTCAGGTATTGAGATATAGCTTCGGTACCCTTGTTAAACGGGTATATTGCTCAATCTTTCGTTTGGATAAATTGTGTGATGTATCCCACATAACCTCCGTTTATGACCAAAAGAATATTTAGATCAATGCAAATAATGTACGCAGTGTTTTCATCAAACCAGTCATTGACAGCATCTTTTTAGCTTGCTGATGGTAAAACCTCAAAATCTAGACTTTACGTTCTAACCTATTGGCACTTGCGATATTTCCGTGAATGTATTTTTGCAATTAATCACGTTATAAAAGTTGTTGTCAACATATACCTGATATAATCGAACGAATTGAATTTTCACCGTGTGGATTTTGTTTATATTGTTTCATTATTGTACATGTTTTACTAATACGGATACGGGTGAACATTGAAATCCCTTATAAATACATACTATATACATGTATATCCCAGATTCGCTCATTGATACGAATATTGATTTATGCCAAGAACGGCACGATGAAAAATCTTATGTTTGCATATGCTCTCGTTACAAGATGTTCTTCAATATCCCACTGGTATTTATGGTATTTAACGACAACTGTTGTGCATGCCTAAAATATTTTTGATTAATATATCTTTATCAATTAACGCGAAACATCCCATCCCGGTTGTTAGATATTGGAACAGTAACACGGTGTTCTCGATTGGACAGTACTGTTGCAAAATGTTGTAAAATTCAGCTACCGTTATGCAGGGCAGGTAACAGGTGGCCAGATTGCTTGGAGCTAACAGCTTATGACGTAATTTATTCGTATTGTTCATTTACAAGTTGCATGGAAGTACTAACTCTGTATAGAAATGATTTGGCGTGTGGCCAGGCAAATTGATGACTTAGCGTACTTGGCTTCGAGCCCCATGTGGATAATTAAATGTAAAAAAAGGGTTTTGTTAAATTAATTACAAGTTCATCTGTGATGCATCATGAGTTTATCGTCCTTGAACCGATTATCGATATATCACCAATGATGCATTGTATAACACTCCAACAAACATGAAAATAATATTTGGGATAATGCGTGGTCACTGGGTGGTCACAAGGTAATTCGCTAACCCTGGTCTGGGTGGTGGGGGATCAAAATGGCGGTCATAAAATGTCCTCAAGTGGTTGACTTTGTGATATTTGTCGTCCATTTTTCACCTTTAAAACGGCAAATGTATAAGGTGTTTTCAGCCCCATAGCTCAATGGGACAAAGCAGTTATTGGGGGGAGGGACGGCGGGGGGAGTGGCAAATGGTCCGACCAGATAGGGTTAAGGGAATAGTTCATCTGTTATTTCGGTGTATTGTATTCTCAACATACATGTCTATTTTAAGGGAATAGTTCATCTGTTATTTCGGTGTATTGTATTCTCAACATACATGTCTATTTTATTGATTAATTACATCTTTTCCAGACACTATATTATCCAGTCACATATAGCCTATTTTTGTAGTGCATGGATAAAATATATGGACAGGATCAAATGGATAATTATTTTATCGGGCTGGAGACAAAAAACAATAATGAATATCTTATGTTCAAATTAACCCCAGCAGAAGTTTACCTTCGATTAACTCTACACTCAAAGATTTAATTATGACCAAGCTTTTCGATTTGATATCTTCTGGCTGTGGGATCACAGCTGTGTTGCAACGCATTTTGTCATTAATTGAACTCTGCATGCATAGTCAAATGTTTTTTCACAACTATTGCATTTTGTCACAATTGCGACAAAACGCGCTAACACTGCATGCCGAGACGCACAATTGTGACAATATGCAAAATTTATGACAAAAATGCGTTGCAACTGCACCTCATAAAACCAATCTCAGTCACAAGAGCATCAGCTACAAAACAACGGGTTCATCTTGCGAAACCATGAACGCATTTTGTATACCAAAGTCATCTGTATATGAGAGAATAACGTTAGAATCATCTGGAGACCCTTTGTCATATACCTATGGGATAAAAAGTCTTGAAGATCATTTGGAGCACCTTGGTCATCAATGATCATGTACAGGATCACCTCTAAGATGTTTGGAACACCCTAGTCATCTATGTATGCGGGAATGCAATCAAAGTTCATTTGGAATCCGCATTCCCGTGAATGGCATTGAACTAATTTTGGACACCTATGTCGTCGGCTCATGGAAAAATAACTGGGTAGACAGTCTGGAGCATCCTAGTCACCTGAAGCAGTTAGAACAGCTAAATCTAATCTTGTCATTCCTGTTGGGGTGTTCTTGTTATCTACATTCCTGTCTTAATCACCTGCCTATTCGGTGGATAGCCTCGAGATAATTAGGAATACTGCTATTATCAGCGTATATGCCTACATCCATCGCCTTCAAGAAATTGGAGCACCTAAGTCATCTACACTTGAGCGAGATAGGGACCATCCGTGGTCCAAATGGACCGTGTGGGATATACTGTTGAAATGGGCTAGAGTCAGACTGCCGTGGTTTGCACAGGAAGTGCCGTCAATCTGCGCATGCGCAGTTGGACAGTAGTAGCGACAGAGGGCATTCTCGGGGTGGACAGAAACAGTTTTTGGGCGATACAGAGACCATCCGTTGTTCAAATCTGGCGTATGAGGTGTCGTATTAAAGCTTTCGTTGGGTAGAGTTAGACTGATGTGTCTTTATTGGAAGTTACGTTAATCTGCGCATGCGCAGTTGGGGTGTAATAGCGAAAGAGTGCATTTCGGGTTGGACAGGGAGGTGTTTGGGCGATATAGGGACCATCCTTGATCCGAATGAGCCGAGTAGTGCGTCAAAGCGAAGCGCTCGCGGGGGAGCGTCCAACTTAACTGGTGTGTCATGAAAGTAAAACTATGGCGCGCATGCGCAGACAGGGAATTGTGGGAAAAGAGCCTTTGCATGGACGTTTTGGAGTCGCGATGGACCATCCGGGGTCTGAATGGGTCGTGTGGGGTGTCAAAGTGAAGCACTCGGTGTGTAGAGGACGCTTAAGATGATATGGATGGGCAATGATGTCATGTTAAGCATGTACAATCTGGCCGTAGTATAGAAAGTGGGCATTTTGGAAGTGCTCAGGGGTGTGTTTGAGCGATGGAGAGGGTATTCTTGATCCAAATATAGTGTGCATGGTCTCATATTGAAGATGATGTGGGTAGGACATGTGAGAAGCCCTCCTGGGTGCAAAGTGAGTGAGTGAGTGAGTGAATAGTAGGGTTTAACGTCGTGTTCAACCTTGTTTCAGTCATATCACGACGGTGCCTACATGTGCCAGAACACGAGACTGCCCACAATTCCTATTATCCTGGACACTGATCAGCCCAGCCAGTACTGAATACGGCCAGTACTGTCGTGGATGAGTAAAGTGTGAGATGCATACTCATGTTCGTTCATCCGTCTGTTTTCTCATTACCGTCATTGAGTATGCCTAGGAATATCCAAACGTATATTCCAAAGTGAGATTGACCTATGTTTTGGGAGTCACTGGGTCAAAAGTTAAGAATGATTCACTTTGACACCACACACGATCCATTCAGACCAGGGATGGTCCATCTGGACCCCAAAGCAACGATATGATACCCCGCACGATTCATTTGCATCAGGGGTGGTCCCTCTATCGCCCAAACACGTCCCTTCATACCCCCAAAATACCCGCTTTCGCTACTACTCCCACTGATATCACCAGTGACGCCTCAGGACGTGGTCTACACACCGAGAGCTTCAATGTATGGCCTCTTTGGATGAGATACATTATTATTATTATTATAGCCCCTCAATCGCTCAAATATGCATACCCCCTAAAATGCTCACTTTCGCTACTACTCTTCGACTGCGCATGCGCAGGTTGCCGTCGCTGCCCATCCAAACCACCCGAAGTGTCCCACACGCCCAGCCCTTCAAGATGATACCTTACACGACCCGTGTGGACAAATTTGGGCCCACCTCGACCCTCTTTATTAACGTGGACACCCACAATTTCAATTTCATCCCTCATTGGCTCATTTTCCCATGAGCTATAACTTGGCACTCACCAAAATATGCGAATAAATCGGTGTTTTCCCTACTACATTCGTTGTGTCCTCTGAACCAATTGACAGAACAATTTACGTCATCTCATAAGAACTGTTCAGATCAGTACATGTTCCAAAAGATGAAGTCCCAACTCTGCTTTGTACTCTCTAAAATTGCTTATCTGTTATTCAGTCTGTCATTCGGAACAACGCTCCTTCACTCAAATTGGCAGTTCTAGCCCGTTTTGTCATAATTCAGATTGTGATAAATGTTGTGAAAAAAAGCGTTCAATCTATATTCAGTGTTAACGCGTTTTTGTCGCAATTGTAACAACATGCAACAGCTGCGACAAAACGCGTTTAGCCTGCATGCAGTATTATAGCGTTTTGTAAAAAAATGCGATATTTGTTACAAAACGCGTTGCAAGTCAGATTGGTGATAAATTGTCAATACTCTCTTCATCGCTCGAATCACATAGGGCAATTAGGTGATCAATGCATCAGAATTAGGTCGGAGTATTATTATGGCTGTCAACAACACATGCATCCGAAACTCGAGTTGGGTATTGTTATGGTACATCAATACTTCGCAGAATATTACTATGGCCAGCCATTTACATAACAGATGTTATCTGAGTATTGTTATGGCAGCTCTATACATTAGAGAATAGTCCAGTCAATACATCAAAGATCCGACCGGGGTATTATTATTGACGCTGTACAGATAAGCGACGTAATCTGGATATCATCATGATCAGACACATCTTCACAAGTCAAGGTAAATCTTAGATACTCGCAGAGGATTCTGACGCATCGATCGATACACTGGCTCTCGAGGATGGATCAGACAAAACATGTACATTACAGACGCGACCTGCGTATCATTATTGACATTGTATAGATTATGGATGTGACCTGGATATCATCCTGATCAGCCAGTACATTAGAGACCCGACCTGGGTATTATTATTGTCGCTGTATAGATAGAGATGTGATCTGGATATCATCCTGATGAGACAATAAATTAGAGACCCGACCTGGGTATTATTATTGTCGCTGTATATATTAGGTGTTACTGTAGGCAACAAATTGTAAAACCAATTTAATAATCGATATACATTTCAGATATTGTATAGTAATAATTTATCTCAGTACAGAACGTTTGTCGAATACGTGTATTAATATGTCTTCAGTATGTGTATTCTCCGATTATTAAACTGGACTGCATTCACTGACCAGAATAGTCTTCCAATAACTTAATACATTTTGAATTATTTGACTAACTCGGTTAAACAACACTAGGTTATTATCGTGCTCCCGAGTAAATCTGTATGTGGTTTACAATGTATATGTACATGACAGCGTAGTTTCTGCCAATATAATTTGAATGTATTGTTTTCCCCCATATACCACTGGAAGTGGTCTGGGTGTAATAAAGTGAATTGAATTGAATTGAATTAGCGATGTGATCTGGATTTCATCATGATCAGCCAACACATTAGAGACCCGACCTGGGTATTATTATTGTCGCTGTATAGATTACAGATTTGACCTGGATATCATCCTGACCAGACAATAAATTAGAGATCCGACCTGGATATTATTATTGTCGCTGTATAGATTACAGATGTGATCTGGATATCATCCTGATCAGACAATACATTAGAGACCCGACCTGGGTATTATTATTGTCGCTGTATAGATTAGAGATGTGATCTGGATATCATCCTGACCAGCCAATACATTTAGAGAGTCGACCTGGGTATTATTATTGTCGCTGTATAGATTAGAGATGTGATCTGAATATCATCATGATCGGACAATACATTAGAGACCCGACCTGTGTATTATTATTGTCGCTATATAGATTAGAGATGTGATCTGGATATCATCCTGATCAGACAATACATTAAAGACCCGACCTGGGTATTATGATTGTCGCTGTATAGTTTAGAGATGTGATCTGGATATCATCTTGATCAGACAATACATTAGAGACCCGACCTGGGTATTATGATTGTCGCTGTATAGATTAAAGATGTGATCTGGATATCATCGTGATCAGACAATACATTAGAGACACGACCTGGGTATTATTATTGTCGTTGTATAGATTAGAGATGTGATGGGGATATCATCATGATCAGATAATACATTAGAGACCCGACCTGGGTATTATTAGTGTTGTCGCTGTATGGATTAGAGATGTGATCTGGATATCATCATGATCAGACAATACATTAGAGACCCGACCTGGGTATTATTATTATTGTCGCTGTATGGATTAGAGATGTGATCTGGATATAATCATGATCAGACAATACATTAGAGACCCGACCTGGGTATTATTATTGTCGCTGTTTACATTAGAGATGTGATCTGGATATCATCCTGATCAGTTAATACATCAGATACCCGACCTGGGTATTATTATTGTTGCTGTATAGATTAGAGATGTGATCTGGATATCATCCTGATCAGACAAATCATTAAAGAGCCGACCTGGGTATTATTATTGTCGCTGTATAGTTTAGAGATGTGATCTGGATATCATCTTGATCAGACAATACATTAGAGACCCGACCTGGGTATTATGATTGTCGCTGTATAGATTAAAGATGTGATCTGGATATCATCGTGATCAGACAATACATTAGAGACACGACCTGGGTATTATTATTGTCGTTGTATAGATTAGAGATGTGATCGGGATATCATCATGATCAGATAATACATTAGAGACCCGACCTGGGTATTATTAGTGTTGTCGCTGTATGGATTAGAGATGTGATCTGGATATCATCATGATCAGACAATACATTAGAGACCCGACCTGGGTATTATTATTGTCGCTGTATAGATTAGAGATGTGATCTGGATATCATCGTGATCAAACAAATCATTGAAGACCCGACCTGGGTATTATTATTGTCGCTGTATATATTAGAGATGTGATCTGGATATCATCATGATCAGATAATACATTAGAGACCCGACTTGGGTATTATTGTTGTCGCTGTATAGATTAGAGATGTGATCTGGATATCATCATGATCAAACAAATCATTAAAGACCCGACCTAGGTATTATTATTGTCGCTGTATAGATTAGAGATGTGATCTGGATATCATCGTGATCAAACAAATCATTAAAGACCCGACCTAGGTATTATTATTGTCGCTGTATAGATTAGAGATGTGATCTGGATATCATCATGATCAAACAAATCATTAAAGACCCGACCTAGGTATTATTATTGTCGCTGTATGGATTAGAGATGTGATCTGGATATCATCGTGATCAAACAAATCATTAAAGACCCGACCTGGGTATTATTATTGTCGCTGTATATATTAGAGATGTGATCTGGATATCATCATGATCAGATAATACATTAGGGACCCGACCTGGGTATTATTATTGTCGCTGTATAGATTAGAGATGTGATCTGGATATCATCATGATCAGACAATACATTAGAGACCCGACCTAGGTATTATTATTGTCGCTGTATAGATTAGAGATGTGATCTGGATATCATCATGATCAGCCAATACATTAGAGACCCGACCTGGGTATTATTATTGTCGCTGTATAGATTAGACATCTGATCTAGATTTCATCATGATGAGCCGATACATTAGACACCCGACCTGAGTATTATTATTGTCGCTGTATAGATTAAAGATGCTATTTGGATATCATCATGATTAGCCAAAACATTAAAGACCCGACCTGGGTATTATTATTGTCGCTGTATAGATTAGAGATGTGATCTGCATATCATCCTGATCAAACAATACATTAGAGACCCGTCCTGGGTATTATTATTGTCGCTGTATGGATTAGAGATGTGATCTGGATATCATCATGATCAGCCAATACATTAGAGACCCGACCTGGGATTATTATTGTCGCTGTATAGATTAGAGGTGTGATCTGGATATCATCATGATCAGCCAATACATTAGAGATCCGACCTGGGTATTATTATTGTCGCTGTATAGATTACAGATGTGATCTGGATATCATCATGATCAGACAATACATTAGAAACACGACCTGGGTATTATTATTGTCGCTGTATAGATTAGAGTTGTGATCTGTATATCATCCTGATCAGACAATACATTAGAGACCCGACCTGGGTATTATTATTGTCGCTGTATGGATTAGATATGTGATCTGGACATCATCCTGATCAGACAATACATTAGAGACCCGACCTGGGTATTATTATTGTCGCTGTATGGATAAGAGATGTGATCTGGATATCATCATGATCAGCCAATACATTAGAGACCCGTGCTGGGTATTATTATTGTCGCTGTATAGATTAGAGATGTGATCTGGATATCATCCTGATCAGACAATACATTAGAGACCCGACCTGGGTATTATTATTGTCGCTGTATAGATTAGAGATGTGATCTGGATATCATCCTGATCAGACAATACATTAGAGACCCGACCTGGGTATTATTATTGTCGCTGTATAGATTAGAGATGTGATCTGGATATCATCCTGATCAAACAATACATTAGAGACCCGACCTGGGTATTATTATCGTCGCTGTGTGGATTAGATATGTGATCTGGACATCATCCTGATCAGACAATACATTAGAGACCCGACCTGTGTATTATTATTGTCGCTGTACGGGTAAGAGATGTGATCTGGATATCATCATGATCAGCCAATACATTAGAGACCCGTGCTGGGTATTATTATTGTCGCTGTATAGATTAGAGATGTGATCTGGATATCATCCTGATCAGACAATACATTAGAGACCCGACCTGGGTATTATTATTGTCGCTGTATAGATTAGAGATGTGATCTGGATATCATCCTGATCAGACAATACATTAGAGACCCGACCTGGGTATTATTATTGTCGCTGTATAGATTAGAGATGTGATCTGGATATCATCCTGATCAAACAATACATTAGAGACCCGACCTGGGTATTATTATTGTCGCTGTATGGATTAGATATGTGATCTGGACATCATCCTGATCAGACAATACATTAGAGACCCGACCTGGGTAATATTATTGTCGCTGTATAGATTAGAGATGTGATCTGGATATCATCCTGATCAGACAATGCATTAGAGACCCGACCTGGGTATTATTATTGTCGCTGTATAGATTAGAGATGTGATCTGGATATCATCCTGATCAAACAATACATTAGAGACCCGACCTGGGTATTATTATTGTCGCTGTATAGATTAGAGATGTGATCTGGATATCATCCTGATCAGACAATACATTAGAGACCCGACCTGGGTATTATTATTGTCGCTG
>JAVTVY010047814.1:0-22855 GCA_036873755.1 Hanleya hanleyi
GAAACTTGTGAGTGGTTACAATCGAGCCTATCACCGGAGTATAGAGAGAGCCCCCCATTACCGTGACCCAACGCAATGAAGCCCAAGTCCGGCGTGTCTTGTACCCCAGGCCATCGCAACGAACGACGAAGGCGGTGTACAAGGTCGGGGACCCTGTACGGATCAGTAAAGTCAAGGGCAAGTTCGAGAAAAGTTACTTGCCCAACTGGAGCGATGAGCACTTCCTGATTAAACGGCGCCTACCCCGACAGCGGCGAGTCTATGAACTGGAAGATCTCCAGCGGGAAACGTTGCTGGGGACGTTTTACGACACGGAATTACAGCCTGTTGTAAAAACACAGCAAGACTACTACACGGTGGAGCAGATTTTGAAAACGGAACGTCGACGTGGCAAACTGTTTCATTTCGTAAAATGGCAAGGCTGGCCCAGTTCCTTCAATTCCTGGGTCGCTGCCAACCAAGTGAAACGACTATAAAGCCAGACACCACTGCCGTCCTCCTTCATTCCACGTCCTACCCCAGTGCTATGGACCAACAGCAGCTGCCTCCGAAGACAGCGTCTCGCAAAACGCGCAAAGCGCAAGTGGTCTTTGGGGTGCTATTGCTAACCCTGCTGAGTGTGTTGTACGGAGGTGTGTTTTACGACGTAGCCTATGTCAGTACGTTACTTAACCAACTGAGAACACCAGCCATCAGTGAAACGGGTCTACAAAGAGCACCAGTCGTATCGAGCCCAGTCACCACCACCACCACACCCCGCGTACAAGCCACGTCGAGCTCTACACTTACACCAAGTACACCTACTACGTCTCAAGACCCACCGAATTTCATCCCTCACAGTGAACCGACCACCCACGTTGTACCCACCCCCAGCACCATCTCTGAACGTGAACAGACAACGACGACCGACGTTGTACCCGCCACCACTCCAGTTCACTCGTACGAAATTTACAAGAGCGGGTTACCACGACAACGGATAGACCTCAAACCATGGACCCTCGGTGGCAGCATCCCTTCACCTGCGTCATCGCAGGACCGACGGGCTCCGGCAAAACGCACTTCGTCAGGAAGCTCCTTCAACACGCCGACAGCATGATCACTCCACCCATTGCCCGAGTCATGTGGTGTTACGGAGAATGGCAGGAAGCGTATGCAGCAATGCCCCACATCACGTTCGTGGAAGGCCTACCCAACCTGGCCGATTTGGAACCCGACACCTTGGTGGTTGTGGATGATCTCCTGGCGGAGACGGATGCACGGGTCACCCAACTCTTTACCAAAGGCAGCCATCATCGACGGCTCAGCATCATCTACATTGTGCAGAATCTGTTCAGTAAAACAAAGAACATCGGAATATCAGCTTAAATGCCCACTACCTGGTGGTCTTCAAAAACCCGAGAGATACCACTCAACTGCTGCACCTGGCGAGACAGATGTATCCCGGCGGCACACCGTTTGCGTTGGAAGCCTTCAAAGATGCCACAACCCCTCAGCACGGGTATATGCTCTTCGACCTCAAGCAAGCCACCCCAGACCACCTTCGACTACGCACCGACATCTTTCCCGGAGAGACCCACCACGTGTACATGCAAAAATAATGTAAACACATCCACAGTGGCGCCCCCAGCTGGGGTCTGTGTGTTTGATGATAGAGAATAATAAAAAGAATGAATACCACAGCAGGGTTGACTTTGTCTGTGAGGTGGATAAAAAGGGCAGCGTTGTGGGTTCTAGCATTAGTTGTACAGGATGTCTGCGCGAGCACGGAAGCACGCTCCCACGCTCCGTGTATTGAAGACGGCCCCACCCGAGTTAGTCCGAACCATTGTACGCGGTGCGGACCCTGACCTTGTACGCTGTCTGTGCGAGATCGGGTACAACCTGTTCAAAGGCAACGTACCACTGACTCCGGCTCAGAAGACCAAGTTGGCCAAGCATAAGACAGGTCTCCGAACCCTAGTCCACAAGCGGGTCCCTCAAACACAAAAGAAAAAGGTGTTACAGAAAGGCGGCTTTCTCAGGGCCATCTTAGCACCGTTGGCCGCTTCCGTGTTGGGTCCAGTATTGGGTGGACTCTTCGGCCGACAATGAACCACACGAAAAAAATGGTCCTCGTCGAACCACGGTTCCTGCAAAACCTCAAATCACCCTACCCTGTCCCACCTACGGTGAAGACCATAAACAGCCTCGATGGAGAGATGCAACAGATCTTACAGAGACCGGGGTTAAGCGACGGTGAGAAAGTACAACGGTACAATGAGACGCTTCAACGGTACATGACGTTCATGGACCAATACAAAACCCTGTCTACCCCAGCAACAGCACCACCACCACCACCACCACAACGTGACAGACCGCTGACCTCAGCACCGTTCCAACAGCCGGGTGAGGTAGCCCCCACAGCCCCACAGTGGGTGGAAGACGAAGTGCTGAAGAGTGTACCTGCCTCGTTCAAGAAGCAAGCTGGCCTGGTATTACAACGGATGAAACAGAATCCTAACATGACTTGGAATGATAAAGGCGAACTCCTGGTACAGAATCAGGTGGTCCCCGGCACCCCCATGACGGATTTAGTGAATGATCTGATGCGTCAACGCAGATCGCACACCGATCCTCGAGGATGGGAGGTCTTCGCTCAAGGCTTGAAAGACATGCATGTACCACAGGAATTGGTGGGGAACCCCACCGCTGGGCCTTTATACAGCAAACCCAGCAATCGCCGAGTCGTGCACCACGACTCTCACCACAACCTTCTTGGGAAGCCGACTGGGAACCGGAGTCACCCCCCAAAACTCCACCACCATCACAACGGGCGCCTTCTTTTCAGACCTTTAAAAAACCACCCTCGATCAGGACACCCCACATCTCCAGAGCCGTGACACGTAGCAAGTCAACGCGACGAACACGACGCCGGACACAACCGCCCAAGGTCTGGAACACCTATTAAAACCAACAGCAGCAGCAGGACAGCTCAGTCGCCATGTTTTACCTGACCCTACCCAGTAACAGTTCGCTGGATGTGTTTCCTGACAACACCGTGGCCAAGTACGTCACCCAGTTACCACAACCGTTACATTTACCTGGCCGGTGGGAATGTGCCCTCGTGGATATCCAATACCCTTACTCGTGGTACAACGTGCGAGCCAATGAAGTGTGGTACGAGGTCACCTACGAAGGCAAAAACACCCGGCTCACCCTGCCCGAAGGCCAATACGATACCCCCAAAGAGTTCATGGGTGGGCTGTCAAGACTGATGCATGATAAGGCGCTACGGGGGGTGACGGATAGTGCAACACGCCTGATAGCCTTGCGCTTCAAGAGAAACGTGTTCTTCGATGTCAACGTACACAACGACAAGGCACAGCTTACCGTCACCGATACCGTGAATGTGAAACTCAGTCATACACTACAGCAAATGCTGGGTTTCGATCTACAGACGTTCGCTGGTCCCAACCAACACCATGGCGAGATGCCGATGGATATGAAGTCGGGTATGTACGGACTCTACGTCTACTCGGACGTGGTGGACAACCACATCGTGGGCGATATCAACACACCTCTGTTACGGGTGGTCCCCATTAAAAATACGTATGGCGATCAAGTCACCCACAGTTTCAACCATATCATGTACCTGCCCGTACGACATACCGACATCAACACGATCCCAGTGGATATAAGAGATGACACGGGACGAGCGGTGGCATTCGAACGAGGAAAAGTGGTGCTGACACTTCATTTTCGACAAGCACGTGCTCCCCACTTTGCATAATGAAAGTACCTTACGAGTGCGATGCACGCAGCTGTGCCGACTATTATGCCCAACAGGCCAGGGGTGGCTTTCCGGTCTTTAGCGGTGCACGCATGCAACGAGGACATGGACTGGGGAACATACTCGGCAGCATTGTGAAAACGTTCCTGCCCTTGGTGACGCGTGGGGTGAAAGTAATCGGCAAACAAGCGGTACGCAGTGGACTGCAAGTGGCCGGTGATGTCTTGGGGGGTACGGCACCCCGACAAGCCTTGAAACGACGGGCCAAAGAAGCGGGAGGCGTCTTGGTGGCCAAAGCACAACGCACCGTAGGGAATAAAAGAGCTGCCCCACCGAGATCACGCACCAGTCGACGACCGCCCCAGCGACGACGCACATCCAAGAAGACCCGGGATATCTTTTCTTAAAACATGGCCTTAATCCACGCCGAGTCCTGCCCCTCCACCAACAGTGAATTTGATTTGTGGACCGCGCCGCCCACACAAACCAGTGTCGAACAAGGATTATGGTGGAGCATCTCCCGCTCTCCAGCATCAACGAAACCGGGCCCATCGAGTTCACCATCAGTAATGCGGATACGGCCTATGTGGATTTAGCCCATACCTACTTGTATGTGAAAGCCAAGGTGGTCAATGGAGCTGGCACCAGAATCGCTGACCAAGCAACGGTGGGCCCGACGAATCTCTGGCTGCACTCGATGTTTCAGCAGGTGGATATTTTCTCAGCGACAAACTCATCAGTGACTCCACCAACACGTACCCCTATCGAGCCTACATCGAGACACTGTTGTCGTATGGCCGAGAGGCTAAAAAATCTCAGCTGACAACCGCGTTATTCTACAGGGACACGGCCGAGCACATGGACACGGCGGACAATGGGGGATATAACAAACGGAAGGCTTTCACTGCGAACAGTGCCTCGGTGGATATGATGGGTCGACTGCATGCAGACATGTTCATGCAAGACCGGTACCTGTTGAACAAGATCCCCATCAAAATCCGACTGATACGGGCGCCTCCCACCTTCGCCTTGATGGCCACTAACGTAGAGGGCATGTAGCGGACTATAAGATTGTCATCCAAGACGCAGTCCTGTATGTCCGAAAAGTGAAACCGAATCCAGCCGTTCAATTGGGACACATGAAAGCCTTGGAAACAAAACCAGCCCAGTACCCTATCCGACGTGTGCAAACCAAAGTGTTCTCTGTGCCTGCTGGAAATATGGGCGCCAACAAAGAAAACCTGTTCCTGGGGGAACTAACCAAGCGATTGATCCTGGCCTGTGTGGAAAATACCAGTTTCAGCGGAGCCTACAGTTTCTACAGTTTCAGAGAATCCGTTTGACTTTAAACATTTCGGCATCAATTTTGTGGCCCTGCATGTGGATGGACAACAGGTGCCAGCCACGGCCTTAACCCCGAACTTTGGGCGGAGGAATTTCATTCGAGCCTATCAGAGCCTGTTTACAGCCACCGGTCAAATCAACCAGGACGAAGGAAATATGATCAGTCGGGAGGACTACGCGAACGGATACACGTTGTTCTGTTTCGATCTAACCCCCACCTTAGAGAACGACCATCAGCTGGCCCTGACCAAGCAAGGCAACTTACGGTTGGAAATCCACTTTGCACGAGCCCTGGCGACCACCGTCAATGTGATCTGCTACGCCGAGTTTGACATCATTCAAGTGGACAAGGCGCGCAACGTCCTGTGTGACTTCTCCACCTAACATGGATACAGACCAGATAACCACCGTGCTGGAGAATGACCCAGAGACACGTAGGGTCTTTCAAGGGGTGTTCGCCCGAGATGTGTTTCCATTAGACCGTATGTATCCGGCTGCTTGCGTTCTCAACACGGACCCGATGGATCGACCCGGTGAACACTGGGTGGCCGTGTACTTGACAGAACAGCAGGGGGAATACTTTGACCCGTACGGTCTGCCACCCCTCCATCCCGATTTAACAGACTTCATGGATCAAGGTACAGAGACGTGGTGTTGGAACAGTCAAACGTTGCAAAGCCTGACCAGTGGCGTGTGCGGACAATATTGCTTGTTTTACCTGTACCATCGATGCCGGGAAGACCCTTATCTACTATCGTACAGATGTTTGACGAGTACCCCCAGGCCGAGGACCGCGATGTACTCGTCTATGACTGGGCCGCCCATCATTTCAATGTACAAGTCCCGTTCTGGGCTTAAGTTAATGACAAGCCCCTTGTTCTGGGCTTCAATGTGCAAGCCCCTTGTTCTGGGCTTCAATGCGCAAGCCCCTTGTTCTGGGCTTCAGTTAATTACAAGCCCCTTGTTCTGGGCTTCAGTTTTCACGTGGTTGTTCTCACGTTGTTGTTGTTCACTGAATAAAAAAATGAGATCTCACAAAAAAACCCTGTCTTGTGTGTTTTATTCATAATGCATCAATGCCCAATGTGGAGATTCAGTCAAACTGAAATCAGTGGTGTAGGATGGGGTCAAAATGTAACCCATCAAGTTTAGAAGGCAAGAGCACTATAGTAAAAAATAGGGAGCCAATGAAATCAGCCTACAGACCAAGTACGTGTCTTTGGTCTAGGTTTGGAGCGGGCATTTCATTGAGGTACGTGTATACGGTGAGTGAAGAGACTCGTCCAACACGTATAGATTATGACTATAAGTTCTATGAGCATAATGCATGAAAGTGGCTTTGAACACCGTATTAGTCAATCAGTGGCCTAGAATGGAGCCAAAAGGTAACCCATCCATGTCCAGAAAAACATTACCCGGGTGTACAAGAACCCAGATGTAGGCGCGGACGTCAGCGAAAGCACACCGTGAATACCCCAATTCCATTGGCTGATTGTTCGATCGCTGATTGGTTCTTTTTCTCGATCGCTGATTGGCTCTTTTTCTCGACCGCTGATTGGTCCACATGGAACTGCCCATCTTTCCCAGGTTCATCTAGAATCCCCCTTTTTTTGTGCTCAAGCTCTGACTATAGCGATACCGCAACATTGTCTCATTGGACAGTGGACCGTCTGACCTGGAGGTGACCCTTTGACCTTTTGACCCGCGTCCGCGCGCGCGCGCACTGCCGGGGATGACGCGGGATGACGCGCGCGCGCTGCGGGGCGCTGGGGCGGGAAAACACCCCGGCGGTTGAAAATTGGAACTCTTCTATGTTTGGAGGTAGTGTTTAGTGAAAATCCGGAAGTGACGTGACAACCCACGTCACCTGCGTATATACTCCTGTAAAATAGAGCCGATTTTATTTCTTTGGAAGGGGCAAGGTCAATAGGACTTGCGCTTTTTATACTACTAAACTGTGATGTAGATTACATCTTACATAGGCCTTAAGGCCGTGATATGCATATGAAGTATTCTTGGGCATGGTCAGTACTTTCCAATTTTCCCTTCGTCTTCTACTCGCCGATTTATATTTTCAATGAATACAAGGTTGTCTTGAGAAATATATCTCAAAATATGTGTACTTCCTATTTCCCGCAGGAATTTATGGAATATCAATTCTTTCCGCAATAAACTTACAATTTACTGGCTATGGTAACGAAATTCTCCGTGTCAATTTGAGGTGGATATGAAAACGCACTGACTCACACGTGCACTGGCAACAATTCGCTACAGTGTAATGAAATGTGTTCATTTTTTAGGCGCCCGTGGTTTATTAATATGCACACACATATGTTTTTCTTATAGTTCATTGGCTGAACCGCGAGGCGGGGGAAAAAATATCAAACTAATTTCATCTCGCGAGCAGCGTGTGCGGTGAACGCAAGCCAAACAGCTCAGCAGTTTTACCGGACAGGCCAATGAATGGCATGTTATTTTGACTCGATTCATACGCTCGACTCTTCAAAATGGACTTGAAGAAGACGTTATGCGGGAACATGAAATCAATTTCTTGAAACTTTTGCTCACCGTGTGCGCTGAAACAACAACAGAGCTGACAGGCAATTGAGGCCGTTAGCTCAGCTGATATCTCTCGTGTGCGCCGGATTTTATACCGAAGGAAATATCTGTGAATTTCGATTAGCATACGAATGCATGGTGATGAAGGCTTCATGGTGTGTTATACCCACCTAGGAAAAAAACAGCCACAGATATGCATCAAACACCCGGGAGTATGGGATATATAGGTATACATCTGGACTAAACTCTTTTATCAGGTAAGCTAGTACTATACTTGCGTTGAATCCCATGCAGATAACCTATTCAAATTTCAATGCATTGGCAACATAGCGTCGCACGAAATATACGCACCCCTGTTGACCAGGATTTTTTTATACTCCCACAACAACAGACAATTTGAAGACAATTTTCTAGCGGGGTGTTTTCTTGAACATAATTGCTGTAATATACTCTTCTTTTTGTGGACGCTAAATATAGGGGAGAAAATGGCAACATTGTGACCAAACCATAACAGTTGACAGCTGTAAAAATAGATACCGTTGCATAAATTAGTTGTGTGTCCCAACTAATCTATTGAGAACGTTTTGTTTGATTTTTTGAGAAATATATATTGTTGTGTTCTGAAACTTATGTCACTGGTAAAATGCAATTATTATAGTATTCATTCAAAATATTAGCAAACAACATTCTGTAGAACTATCTGTTTGAAACATTTTCTGTTTTGGGTGTCATTCTCTGGGTTAAATATTGGCGTCAGCCATTGTTGATTTGGACCAGTTCAATACTCGTAGGTTTGATAGGCATTCTTTTCCATTCATGGATTTTTTACAGTTCCACAGTGTCACAAAACAACAATAATGCCATGATGTCACAATAAGACGTTACAAAGACAATTTATCAATACTGACCACAGTAGCAACGTCATAGCGTTGACCCTGACGTCACAATAGAAAATGACAACCTCCCACTCCTATGCACATATGAGAACAGTCCCCCTCAGCCTTGGCGACGTCAAAATTTAACCCAGAGAATGACACCCAAAACAGAAAATGTTTCAAACAGATAGTTCTACTGAGTGCTGTTCGGTAATATTTTAACTGAATACTATAATATTTGCATTGTACTAGTGACGTAAGTTTCAGAACACAACAATATATATTTTTCCAAAAATCGGACAAAACGTTCTCAATAGATTAGTTGGGACACACGATAGAGAGAGCATTTCAGTACACCTCAAAAAAATGAAACCTGGACGGGTATCCTTCATCTCGAGGGGACGCAAGTTCGATTCTTGCTTTCATTATGTGAGTATGTGTTGGACATGTGATCTTTAAATTTTATTATCATCAATACACCTAAAAAAAAAGGCTATTTTCATACCCTTCGGCCACCGCGCATGCGCACAATGCCGATAGTTCAATCCCACACCCAGCCCATTAGATGCCTCCTCACCTAAGCTTCACTTTGATACCTCACTCGACCCCATCGGACCAGTAGTCAATCCCCTAGCTCCAAAAAGGCTATTTTCATACCCTTCGGCCACCGCGCATGCGCACAATGCCGATATTTCAATCCCACACCCAGCCCATTAGATGCCCGCTCACCTAAGCTTCACTTTGATACCTCACTCGACCCCATCGGACCATTTTATCTAGGGACTACTTTTTCTCCGCGGAAGCTTTTTCCCGAGACCAAATCACCGCCAGACATGACTGCATCACCGCGGATGAATACATTCTTGCACTCACTCACACCATCCATACCTCCCTGAGTGGGGTGGGTTCAAAATGGAGGATACTCAACTCCCATCCCCCTTAAAAACCAAGCCGCCATTTTAAACCCACCCACGTCAATTGATGAGTGGGTGGGTTCAAAATGGCGGATACTCACCTCCCAGCCCCGTAAAAAACAAGCCGCCATTTTGAACCCACCCACACTCACACACTGACTGACACCGGTGAGTGGGTGGGTTCAAAATGGCGGCACCTTATTTTACACACACAACACCATAAGCCGCCATTTTGAACCCACCCACTCACATACCAGGTCAATCAGTGCACGGGGTGAGTGGGTGGGTTCAAAATGGCGGACTTTCAGTGGTCGGGGGAAAATAAAAAGTGCCGCCATTTTGAACCCACCCACTCACATCAAACTCACGCATGCGCACCGCCCCAACCGCCCCCAATTGTGACGTCAAAACAGGTTCTGCGCATGCGCAGTGAGGCGCTATTAACTTTACTTGCGCATTGTCAACACCATAAGCCGCCATTTTGAACCCACCCACTCACATACCAGGTCAATCAGTGCACGGGGTGAGTGGGTGGGTTCAAAATGGAGGATACTCACCTCCCAGCCCCATAAAACCAAGCTGCCATTTTGAACCCACCCACTCACACACTGACTGACACCGGTGAGTGGGTGGGTTCAAAATGGCGGCACCTTATTTTACACACACAACACCATAAGCCGCCATTTTGAACCCACCCACTCACATACCAGGTCAATCAGTGCACGGGGTGAGTGGGTGGGTTCAAAATGGCGGACTTTCAATCACACACTGACTGACACCGGTGAGTGGGTGGGTTCAA
Organism: Hanleya hanleyi; assembly: GCA_036873755.1. NCBI lineage: Eukaryota > Metazoa > Mollusca > Polyplacophora > Lepidopleurida > Hanleyidae > Hanleya > Hanleya hanleyi. The sequence continues at coordinate 10,261 of JAVTVY010047814.1, forward strand.
AATGGCGGCACCTTATTTTACACACACAACACCATAAGCCGCCATTTTGAACCCACCCACTCACATACCAGGCCAATCAGTGCACGGGGTGAGTGGGTGGGTTCAAAATGGCGGACTTTCAATCACACACTGACTGACACCGGTGAGTGGGTGGGTTCAAAATGGCGGCACCTTATTTTACACACACAACACCATAAGCCGCCATTTTGAACCCACCCACTCACATACCAGGTCAATCAGTGCACGGGGTGAGTGGGTGGGTTCAAAATGGCAGACTTTCAGGGGTCGGGGGAAAATAAAAAGTGCCGCCATTTTGAACCCACCCACTCACATCAAACTCACGCATGCGCACCCCCTCAATACCGCCTCAAAACCGCCCCATTTTTTTTCTGCGCATGCGCAGTGAGGCGCTACTTTGCCAATTTACGCTTTGTATACTACTGGTGCACAGGCACCCAAATTGCCCCTCTTAGCAACACCTTATTAGGCCTTGCTCACAGCGAAACCAAACACATATCATACTCCAATCACCTACCACTGGCCTTCAATTATCCCTCGCAATAGAGACTGGAAAAAATATTGAAAACAATTCACTTCTCTGGTAGAGGTTGCCTAAAGGGGGGTTAACGGTCGAGACTATTCTTTTAGTGGTCTGGTATATGAACATAGCAGTAAGTGGAAGTTGAAGATGTGGAAGATATAGTTCTATAAACACACTGGTAATAATTTGGCATATTTTAACAACAAATGCAATTAAATATTGAAATAGCCAACAAGCTCACAACTGCATGGTATAATATAAAAATATGCCTCAAAATTGATAGAATTGTTCAGGTGTTTGCTATTCAAATAGCACATACAATTAGGAGGCGGAGACGCTCCCAAGCCACGTCACGGGCCCAAGGGTACGAGTTCAGAGCAGAACAGGAAAACTGACATTCTCTCGTAAAATACTAGATATTCAGATTTAGAATTAAGGGAAAGATCAAGTACAACCATTTTCTTTGATACCCATGGAATGGTTTGACGCAGACAGGGTATGTAGACTGAGAATTATTTCGAAATACTTTGCTTGATAAAGCTTCTGCAATGCAATGCACCATAATTCCGTAAAAGAGTCGGAAAAATCTCAAATTTCTGGAAACGACCTCGGTTTTAAAGAAAATGTTATAGTGAAATTCATAATATTAGCTCTCGTTCAAAAAAGTCATGCAGTCAACCGATTCGCATATTTGATATGCCTGAATCCCACATGATACTTGCTGTATCACAACGCCATGTGATACTGAGTTTTATATTTGCGATACATTCAATAAATGTCTGAGATAATCACTGAAATAAGAAGCGTCGGAGAATAAAGCAGCTCGATGAGGATTATATTAAAAGAGAAGAAAACACTTGGGAGAAGCTGGCCGTCATTTCGAAAGGTTTTTTATTCCCAGTTAAACCCAGCCAAACTCCACACATGGTTATGCAACAATCGGCACCAGATAACCATCAGCTTATATAGCAATACAAAACAGTAATACTGTAGCTTCTTCAGTTATTTGAATTTACTGATTGTTTAAAATTTAATTGAATCATCAATTTGCTGTATGATTTTCCGAAGTGTTATCTCCTCCTCTCAAGGAATGAAAGGCACTGTATTTTGTGGTAGACGAGATAGTGTCGAGAACACTGATGATACCCCTGATTGACAACACACATGATACTCCTGATTGACAACACTCATGATACCCCTGACTGAAAAAAACTGATGATACCCCTGATTGAGAACACGCAATCAGGGGTATCATCAGTGTTCTCAATCAGGATTGAGAACACTGATGTTACCCCTGATTGAGAACACTGATGATACCCTTGATTGAGAACACGCAATCAGGGGTATCATCAGTGTTCTCAATCAGGATTGAGAACACTGATGTTACCCCTGATTGAGAACACTGATGATACCCCTGATTGAGAACACTGATGATACCCCTGATTTGAGAACACCCATGATACCCCTGATTGAGAACACCCATGATACCCCTGATTGAGAACACTCATGATACCCCTGATTGAGAACACTCATGATACCCCTGATTGAGAACACTCATGATACCCCTGATTGAGAACACTCATGATACCCCTGATTGAGAACACTCATGATACCCCTGATTTGGTCCTTTTTTGCTGAAGTAACGTCGATATCTGGTACAGCTGTGCTTGGTACTTCGGTCTTCAACACCGTTTCTGGCAAAGAGAATACAATATGGTTTCGGAATGCATCAGCAGCAATGTTTGTGATGATCATCAAATAATGATACAGTATGAGTGTCCATTGGAGTTATAAACAAATGACATTAATAGAACTGCAAGGATCACTACCAAATGTGGGTCCTAAATTTAATTAGTCGCCATGTTTGCGTTATTGTTTTTTGTCTGGTGTAAAACACGCTGTTTGGATAGGTTTCATACGTTTAACACCACCAGGTGTTATGCCCACTCCACCATCTACTAAACTTTCCGCAGTATCTCCGAAACGGCAAAAAAGAAGAAGAAAAAAAAGAACTGGCAATCACAGTGTGGTCATTTTGAGCGTATTTACATACGTAGGTGATAATGGGTGAATCCAAAATGGCACTCATGACGGTGTGGTTACAAAGGCAAATATACTGAAGTTAGGTTTTAGCAGACTATGAGAAATTTAATCGAGAAAGCATAAACATAAACTAAGATGAATGTAACTCCATAAGGGAAGTCATTGTGATATAATATTCTTTATCACATATTTGCCTGTGATACTGGACATTTAGCCCCGTTGATACTGTGGAATGACACCGTTCCATATCATGATATGGATTTCTGCCCTCACGCGCGGGCCTGATATCGGTTATTTGCCCTTGGGCTGATATCGCGCACAGGAGTGGTTTCCCCTCGAGGAGCTCGTCGCCTTCTCTCCACAGTCTGACCGAGCGCACTTTTGTGCTTTTCAGCTGGATCTGGCTAGTATTTCCTACGTATTAAATGTTTTGAAGTATGTATACTCATTCCATAATCGATCTTGAATTTGAACCTTTTCGCTCTGGTGTGTCATCGAAATGAGACTAAGAAATTTTTGCAACGTTGACTGCATTTTACCGAGGGTCCAATTTTCGATGAAACATGTTCGATGTAAAACTAAAATCTATGTCTACTTGTTTCGTTAATTACAAATTATGCTACCATTCATCTATAAATATGTGATAAATAGATTATGATATACCCATTTCCATATCGTCCCTGGCATCAGCCCTCGACCCCCATATCAGCCCTCTGGCTGATATGGGGGTCTCGGGCTGATACCAGGGCCGATATGGAAATGGGTATACAATAATCTCTAATTTTATTATATACTTGGCGATGAGATAGTGAAAATTATCAATCGAATAAAAGCGATATTTTCACAGTGATGATATGAAAAATATCATCACGGTGATGATATGACAAATGACGTCACAACGCACAAATACATGTTACCGTGGTCACAGTGATGAGGCAATTGACCAAACCTCCGCAAGGTTTGTGCGCCAAAGAAAAAGAAGCTAAATATTTGAGAAGATTTGTATGTTATTATGCCTTATGATGACCAGATTTTGACAGGAAATAAAACACAAATAGGCATAAATTGCATGAGAAATACCGGCAATGGCGATAATGGGACCGACTAGTCACGTACGTGTGCACCTGAACATGCGCGACGTGACTGCAGTTTGGCCAGAGCAGCGCAGAGCGCAACACCAACTCAGCGTGGAAAATAAAACACATTCCTCAATTGAAGGCTCGAAATTGGGGTCATATCATGAAAATGTCGCACCAAAGTTGATGAGAAAACATGAAAAACAACTCAATTCAACCACAGTGAACTATTGTCAGTGAGTATTCATTAAGAATCAGCAAAATCACAATGATAACTTCGCAGGCTCTCACGACCGTCGAAGCTCCACACAACAATCACGCACGACTGGTAAATTTAAATCTGGCTATAACTTATCGTATTCGATTTTGCTGAATCAAAATAGTGCGATTTGGGTAGACATGAACGAAATCAAGGGGGCGAATGCGGATTTTATTTGAAATGAGAACGTTCTATGCAAGGACAAACACCCATGACAAACACCCTGTGGAACCAGGGAGGTCAACGAGAAACCAATTCGTCAGTCCTGCCCGGGTGCAGACCGCGAGACAAGCCCCAGGATGGTCCGTGCTTTTCTGCTGAAGGGGAGGGGGGAGTTGGCTGACGGGTCGTCATGAAATTTTTTTATTTGAGATATAAAGCTAATAAAATTCTTGAGATCTGCTGGATGTCATCGATACTAAAGTGCAGGATACCCGACTGAAAGAAATTCGCTTGCAGCACGTGCGATTTGTTGACAGCAAAGTAGTCCGCGAGTGACGTCACAGTGACAATAACCAGTGTTTCAGTGTATCTTCAGTCGAAAAAGCCAACAAAATCTGGATTATTTTAATGTTAAAAAAAAAATCAGGATAAAGTAGGACAACAGAAGTATATAATAAAAAGAAAATCACCTGTTTCTTGACGAATACCATACATATTTCATCTCGTGGGGTGAGAAAATTGGCATTTTCACTTGTGGCTTCGCCACTCGTGAAAATACCAATTTTCTCACCCCACTCGATGAAATATTTATGGTATTCGTCAAGAAACAGGTGATATCCTCTATATATTTCGGCTGTGGTTATGCCATCGTCAGGAATACATAGAAATATTTCGAGTATGAGTATTTCGAGTCAGCTACATATACATGTACAGGGTTTATTTGGGCGGTAAAGATACAAACGACTCTTACCCTTAATAGTAAATTACTCTTTGAACAGAAGTTTGTTCCAATTCTTAGCGAGATCTGTTATGTTAACATGAGACAATAACATATGAGCAAATTGGTGTATTTTATCTGCACAATCTGGTATAGGCAAAAGATCTTAAATGTGTTGAAAACTTGAACATTTCAAGATATGTCACTCATGATACACCTTAACTTCCACTACTGATCATTGTTTGTTGGACTCCAATGCTCGATTGTACATTTACCACCATTTCCGCGTGAACCTGTATACATGTATATATACGATAATGAATACAGGGAGTATTCTTGCAGAAGAACGGCCTTTGTGTATGGCAAATATAACTATAAACTAGAGGTTCCACTTTGACCCTTGATCTGCCGCTCCGGCATGAAGCCTATGCTGGTTGTTTTTTTAAGCAAAAACATACGTCTCCCCCAACCTCCCACCTTGCCTTGAGTGGGCACATAATTTAAGGGAAAGTGCTATAAAATGAATGTAGCAATAAGTATCCTAAACAAAGCTGTGCATCTAAAAATATTAATTACAAAGAAGCGATTTTTATTGTTGCAGTAACCCAGTGAGGAGTCGGGATTTATCTAGCAATGAGTGGATTGTCAACATCTGCAGCGTCCAACCAATGTGAAATACATGTAATTGTGAAGCATCAACTATTTCGAAACTGACCACATTATAGGAAAGATGCAAAACATACAAGAGCCACACCTATAGTATACATGCTGTACCGTATAGAAGTTTCATGCATCTGCCTTCAGTAGTTTCCAAGATATGGAGTGAACAAAAATTGGACAGACAGATAAGCACATTTGCATGGACCCACGCAAGCACTAGCTCACACCAAAACCTAATTAGATCATAAGGCCATTTCAATGAAGCTTCCATCCAAGTTTGGTGAAATTTCATCCAGTAGTTCTTCACATATCTTGTAGACAAGAGTAGTCCTGTACATACATGTAACAAAGCTGGACATCAGAAACAGATGGATGCACGCAAACAAACCAAAACCTAATCAGATGAGGAGGCCATCACGATAAAGCTGCCATCCAAGTTCGGGGAAATTCCATCCAGTAGTTCTTCAGATATTTTACAGACAAGGCTTGTCTCTACATGTACAAGTAGACAGACGGATGAACACCAAACACGCGCGCACACCAAAACATAATAAGATGCGGAGGCCATTCCAATAAATATTCCATCCAAGTCTGGTGAAGTTCACCAGAGGCCATCACGATGAAGCTTCCATCCAAGTTCGGGAGACGCGCGCACCAAAACCTAATAGACCGCGGAGGTGTTCCAATAAAGATTCCATCCAAGTCTGATGAAGTTCACCAGAGCCCATCACGATGAAGCTTCCATCAAGTTCGGGGAAATTCCGTCCAGTAGTTCTCCAGATATCTTACAGACAAGGCCTGTCTATACATGTATAAGTAGATGGACGGACGGACGGACACCGGACACGGATGAATGCTTGCACACATACACCAAAACCTGATCAAATGAGGGGGCTATCCCAATGAAGCTTCCATCCAAGTTTGGTGAAATTCCATCCAGTAGTTCTCAAGATATCTTGCAGACAAGGCCTGTATATACATGTACAAGTAGATGGACGGACGGACGGACACCGGACACGGATTAACACATTCACACACACCAAAACCTAATCAAATGAGGGGGCTATCCCAATGAAGCTTCCATACAAGTTTGGTGAAATTTCATCCAGTAGTTCTCAAGATATCTTGCAGACAAGGCCTGTATATACATGTACAAGTAGATGGACGGACGGACGGACACCGGACACGGATGAATGCACGCACACACACCAAAACCTAATCAAATGAGGGGGCTATCCCACTGAAGCTTCCGTCCAAGTTTGGTGAAATTCCATCTAGTAGTTCTCAAGATATCTCGCAGACAAGGCAAGGGGACGGACAGACATCCATCCATCCATCCATCCAGACAGACAGCACAAACACTAGATGTCTCCCCCCAACATAGTTGGGGGAGACAAAGACTTCTAGATTGAAAAAATCCCAGATTGCGAAACTCTTACCAAATTGGCATGAAAAGTCACGCCTCTCATCGCAGTCCGTCTTGAACCAAATTAGTTTCCTCTTGTCATCCCAGGTTTCCTTGATCTCGTCTTGAGTGCAACAATTGGCTATCTCTGTTTTGAACCAAAATTTCGCTTTATGTCCACCGAAATAACCCCAATTGTTATATTCAACTTCTTCTCCTATAGACATATAAAATAAACGAGATGGTACTATGCATGAAATGTAAATATCCACAGAGGGCAATATGACACAGATTATAAATTTAGTGTGAACAAATAGGAGTGTAAGGGAAGTACAACGAAATCAGTAAATTATGTCACTAATTAGTGCTTGATTATTAAGATAATCCAGTATTTACGAACAGAAGCACAACCTGTTATTGTTTTATGCAGGTCGGAGTTCTATCGGTGCTCTCTAGCTTTAAATGTCGATTATTTTATATTTCACACGTCAGATGGGGAGCGTTGATGGGATATTTATTATGATTATTTGTAGGTAGACCTCATATATTGCGTACATTAGTCAAACTATAATGCTGTGGATCGCACCAAATCGTTCATATACCTGCCCTTTTAAACACATATTCCAAGTCCAGTCGATGCATTTGGACCATTTATTAATGTTATTGTTGTTTGATAAATCATAGGCCACCTCTGTTCTCAAAACTGTACATACAAGCGTCTAGTCAGGCATTCAATATTCAGCCGTCGCGCATTAAAGAATTTCCGCGTCAATAAACCAAAGACTTAATCCATAAAATAACATTAGAACCAAATTAGAAGGATAAATCATAGTGTACATAACACTAGGCTTATGTCCTGCAAGAGAGAAGCGATCAACAGATTTCAATGATGCCAGCAAGCCATCATGATGTTCCAAAAATATCAAATCCGTATCGCTGATCAGTATTCTTAATCCATATGATATACGTAGTAAATATATACATATTGTAGCCTCTTATGTCACGACGTGACCAAGGTGAATTTAAGACAAACCACTTTGGTACATATCATAGGCGTCAATACTTTGGTATTTATCACAGGCGTCAATACTTTGTTTGTTATCATAGGCTTCAATACTTTGGTACATATCATAAGCGTCAATACTTTGGTACTTATCATAGGCGTCAATACTTTGGTACTTATCATAGGTGTTAATACTTTGGTACTTTTCATAGGCGTCAGTACTTTGGTACCTATCATAGGTGTGAATACTTTGGTACTTGTCATAGGCGTCAATACTTTTGTACTTATCATAGGCGTCAATACTTTTGTACTTATCATAGACGTTAATATTTTGGTACTTATCATAGGCATCAACACTTTGGTACTTGTCATAGGCGTCAATACTTTGGTACTTATCATAGGCGTCAACACTTTGGTACTTATTATAGGTGTTACCACTTTGATACTTATCATAGGTGTCAATACTTTGGTACTTATCATAGGCGTCAATACTTTGGTACTTATCATAGGCGTTAATACTTTGGTACTTATCAAAGGCGCCAGTACTTAGGTACTTATCATAGGCGTCAATAATTTGATACTCATCATAGGAGTCAATACTTTGGTACTTATCATAGGCGGCAATAATTTGGTTCTTAGAATAGGCGTCAATACTCTGGTACTTATCATAGGTGTCAACACATTGGTACTTATTATTGGTGACAATGCTTTGGTACTTATCCCAGGTGTCAGATTCCACATTAGTCAAGACAGAATAATTTGGTACTCATCAAATGTGTCAACACTTTGATACTTATCATAGGCGTCAATACCTTGGTACTTATCATAGGCGTCAGTGCTTTGGTACTTATCATAGGCGGTAATACTTTGGTATTTATCATAGGCGTCAATACCTTGGTGCTTATCATAGGCTTTAATACTTTGATACTCATCAGAGGCGTCAATACTTTGGTACTTATCATAGGCGTCAATACTTTGGTACTTATCATAGGCGTTTATACTTTGGTGCTTGTCATATGCGTCAATACTTTGATACTTATCATAGGCGTTAATAATTTGGTACGTATCATAGGCGTCAATACTTTGATACTTATCATAGGCGTCAATACTTTGGTACTTATCATAGGCGTCAAAACCTTGGTGCTTATCATAGGCTTTAATACTTTGATACTTATCATAGGTGTCAATACTTTGGTACTTATCATAGGCGTCAATACTTTGGTACTTATCATAGGCGTCAATAATTTGGTACTTATCATAGGCGTCAATACTTTGGTACTTATCATAGGCGTTAATAGTTTGGTACATATCAAAGGCGTCAATACTTTGGTACTTATCACAGGCGTCAATACTTTGATATTTATCAAAGGTGTCAACACTTTGGTACTTATCATAGGCGTCAATACTTTGGTACTGATCATAGGCGTTAATACTTTGGTACTTATCATAAGCGTCGATGCTTTGGTACTTATCATAGGCGTCAAAACTTTGGTACTGATCATAGGCGTCAATACTTTTGTACTTATTCAAGGGTCTGGGTTTCATGATATTGACTCCGTCACAAGTTAATAAGTGTATAATGCTGACCGCTTCTCTCTTGTAGGACAGCATCTTGCGTATTTCTTCTGATTATGTTTATTCAAACATACCTGAAATTGATGCCAACTGTCATAGGAAATAGATCTTTCGATTATTGACACTGCATTTTCTTTTTAGACGACGGCTGAATAGTGAATGTCGGATGTGACTTTTGCTACACATTTAATATCCGTACCAAGTTTCTGAATGAAGTACTTACCATCACGCCATCGCCAGACGCCGCCTTCTTTTTTGGCTCCAATCCAGTACTCTGTTTCACTTTTGAATACTGGATTGTCCACGATTAACCTGGCAATTTCTTCAGTTGATACCTTGATCAATTCGCCCCCTAATTTTTTACAGAATTCGTTTGCTTTGTCCCACGTCATCTGTATCGCGTCGTTTCTGTATCCATGGAAGGTATAACAGTAGTCTCCATTCTGGGCTTTTTTCTGGATGTTGTTTAAAGTCACAGGACAAGATTTCTCAAGACCTTGAATTGAATGAAAAACGACACACAAATCACCCATGCAAGGGATTGGCAAAATGGGACACCAGCATAAACTAAATGCCAGATAAGTTAATTTACTGACCCCGACCGAGGTTTTCGCAACCTCTTTCCGAGAGAGACAAGTTTGGACCTAGTCCCGCGCAAATCTATTTTCAATACTAGGCCTAGGCTACTATCACAGAGCATCTATGGAATTTGAGGTAGCGTAAAAGAAAAGAATGCCACAAGAAATTTTATCCCTTTTCATATGTTTCTCTTTAGGAAATACATAAACCGAATTGCAAATCAGGAAAAACTCCTAGCGAGGTTATTAGATGGGAGTCAGACATTGTTTTGCTACAGAACAATTTACATTGATAGTACAATACCGTTGTGATTAACTTTCCAAAGCGAGGATTCTCTGATACTGTGTAATGTCATGTATTGTGACGTTGAAATATCGTAACAAGGAAATTCGTTTCATGAAAGCATATGAAGCATTGTTTGATTTGATTAGTTGTTTGAAAGTAAATATATGAGTGCAAAACACTTCAAGAACTAACACGAAGCATTAGAAGCGTTGTACACGAAGTAAGAGACTTGACTGGTATGATTTCATCCTCCATATACGCAGCTCTGTATACTCCGTGCCAATCCCTGCACGACAGCTTGATGTGTGCTCTGTAGCAGCTAATAATGACGCAATTGTGTCATTAGTATTTGTCAGGTTGCCTTGTGACAAAATGGTAGCGAGCATGTTGGCGCTTATTGTCACAGTAATTATTTGATGCAAAGCTATATCATATATGATGTTGACTTAAATCCACTAATCAAAGTATGTTATACATGCTGACGTCATCTTTTCTGCACTTTACTATCAGGGGTCGCTGTTCTAAAACAATGATATATATTTCTGCGAGTACCGGTTGTAGCTAGAGTCAGATTCGTCTCAGTTCTAGTAGTTATCCGTAGTCCATTAGTCTGTTGTCAATGATTATATGTTACATAGATCGTACTGTATTTGTGCTAAATTTGTCCGCCAATAGGTGATTGTCCAGCAAATAAAAAAGACGCCCCCCCCCCCCTCTTTTCCCAGGAGTCAATGCCCGCCCCCCTAGGAATTATTAACCGGCATACAGGAATAAGCATACTTCCATGAATGATTTTCCGTCAGCGAAAGACTGACCGGCATTCAGGAATAATAGTCTTAATTTGATGCAGTGTTACATGAAGGGGGTGAAATGGTAAGTGAACAGTATTTTGCATACACCTGCCATTCAATTGTCCTGGATGTGCATTGCATCATGGGATAGACGTGGGATAAACTTCCTTCAGATTTCTGACATGTTGTTTAGCATATATGAATGACGGTTTCACCTTATGGAATGGTTTACGCCCCAGAATAGATTGACTGACAAAGAGAAATTAATGGTCTCCCTTCAGCAAATATACATGTAGTCCCCCATTATGAAATGATTGGCAAGCATATCATTGAAGATCCGTCCCTATGAATGGTTAACCGGTATACATGAATAATACCCCCTCCTCCCGCCCTCGACAATGAATCTTTTATAATAACCTGTCAACAATAGATTCATCATATCAGTAGGAGAGATTTGTGTAAGTCACATACCTGTTTCTTCATTCGTTGTTGATATATAGTCAAAATGACGAACACTGGGACCTTCATAATAGTTCAACACAACAGGACAATGTACCGTAATAACATCACAAGTAAAATTATGCGAGTTAAATATATTTACCAACAAATGTTTCAGAAATATAGTCAAAGCAACGAAAACATGTCACTTTATAACAATCCAACATAGGATAGCGTTACAAAAATATTCCATCCATTTCAGCATTTCAGAGATAGAAGCACAATAGCGAAAACTCGACGTTTGTTCCACGAAATCCATGTAGCCAATTTCGCCAGCGCCAAGATGGCCATCAAATATTTATTACAGACTGAAAATTGTTCTTGATGTTAAGACCATGCTAAAACACATATTTCTGTGAAATAGCTAAATGATCTGTCAAATTTATGTAAAATTTCATGGCAAGAAAAATCAACTTCAAGAGGTGTCGACAAACTAGTAACAATTTCGAGTGGTCGTCTCTAAAACAGAGAGTATGTTATGTATTCCATGTTTAAATACCGCGCCCCCGGGCGTCGGAAAATGGAACTGCTGACTTTGGTTCATGTACCGAAGACTGATTCCTAACTCCACATGGAAACGGATATATCATATGTATACGTGTTTACATGAGATAATGACTGACTAGTTTGCATAAACTAGTTGTTGTCACATTAGTGGTTGAGATGTACATTGTTAACCTTTATCGTCACAAGTACGACAATGAGAAATTGCAATTTAGCAACTACTAATGACACAATTATGGTAATTGTGTCACCATTGGTCGAATTTGCATGCATAGTCGCCAGTTAATGTCGCAATTGCGACAATAGCGGTAGACGCTGCATGCAGAGTCACCTGTTAATGACAATATTGGGATATCAGCTGGCGACCTGATAACTTCTAATGACATTAGAGTACTCCGACGAACTGCCGATGTGAGAGATTGGTTGGCCGTATTCCTGGACAAGCCGAGTATCCGAGAGAGAATAAGCAGAATGTAGATCTCCTTGATGTCAGGAA
>JAVTVY010047815.1:0-22887 GCA_036873755.1 Hanleya hanleyi
TTCAATAGGTTTTAACAAATTTGTATAATGGATTAAGAATAATGCCCATTGTATGCACAACCTGAAAAAGGTGACCTCACATGAGCTTTTGTTTGAATTAACGCATGATGGTTAATCACTAGAATTATGGAAATGAAATTCTTCGGAAAATCTTGTCTCTCGATTTCCAATCATTCTGAAGATACCGCAAAAAGATCAAAATGATGCTAAATGTCCGAACCTCTATCAGTCAGACCACGTAAGGTTAGGTAAAATTACTTCAAATTTGAGAAAGAAAACTTGACACGAATAGTTTTCTTAATCGAGAATGTCCAATCTATAAAAAAAAAATGCATGTTGCAAATAATTCTCAAGCAACGGACGTATGACCTTACACTACTTATCTTTAACTACACTCCGAAGAACTTTTTCAGATTGGATACCTATTTCTTTTTCGAAATTACCTTAGAATAAATTGCCAACTTTGTCTTCGTATCCATCCTTAGCTTGAACCACACAGCACACAAATGTAATTAACAAACAGCTCAATATATATGACATAAAAATAATTGACCTCATTTTACCCTCAATGTGATCCTAAAATGACCCCAATTCCAATAATTATCGTGCTAGTCATATCCTCGTAAAACCCTACACTGCACAAGATTAACGTAGCACGGATACCCAATGGCAACAAAAATCACCATAAAATTAATTTACCAACGAGTTTTACAAATTGTGGATTTGTTGACGAAAAAAGTGACCCCACATATAAAGCAGTGACCTTTAATGCCCCAAATTGGTATCCACTCCCGCCTTGAACCCTACCCCACAAAGAAATAATTTAGCTTGGATACTCATTTGTAACAGCCATCGCCATCAAAAGTGACATTTGATGCTCTTGGTCGGTCGTCTATATTATACGTTTTCTAACACAAATAATAAATGGGCGTGGCCACCCCCTCCCCTCTTTACCCAAACCCTGCAGCATGCGTGCAATCCCATAGTTTTGCACAAGTATACACATTATCGGGTCGTAAGACCCGACAATCCCGGTCTGAGGTTTAAATTTATAGGGAAATATTATGTAATGTAGCCTGTTCAGTTATAAGTATATATGCGATATTAATATACATATGTGTTACATAAGGTGTCGTGAAGGTATTTATGTCACTGATACTTCCCAACAAGCTCTCCATCTGTTTGGACCCGACAGCGTATGTGAGAATTTTACGACCCGACAATGCACGTTATGCTAGAATATATATATTCGAATATATATGGATATTAATTCCAATGTATGTTCATATATATTCACAACCAATGATAGAGCAGTTTTATATATGCATACTAAACGAATTTCTATGCAGATTAAATCATTTCGTATCCATATCTATAATTCAGATTTCATCCCTACATATAAAGAAATTAGCTACGTACTGATTTCGATTTCGATTCCATATTAATTCACATTTAAGTCGTAGAGTAATCATTTATATCTGATATAAATCACACAATAGAATCGCTGGAATTATATAAATAGCATCTCTTCCCGCAGAACTTCACTTTCGTGTCCAAAAGAACAAGCCATCATTGTCAGTGGGCGATTTGTTTTCAACTTGCTGCCAGTTATATTACGGTTTTTACAACAGCGTGAACTTTCAACATTAGCATATCACTTTTAGAATGACAAAGGATTTCGAATGTTCATTCCATCGCAATAAAGATTTTTTCGGCAGTACGCTGCTTTTGTCCATTACTACGGTTCTTAGTCGAGCGTGATCTTTCAGCAGAAGCCGTTGTCTTTTGTTATCGAATGTTTATTCCCATTCAAGTGATGTTCATTTCCACCGCATTCGTTCGTGGAGTTGGTAAGACAATGAAACACTTAAATCAGCCGGCACGGCATGTAGTGCGACGTCAAATTTACCTTAGTTGCCTTTTCAAAGAATGAGTGTATGACGGTGTGATTGTTGTGTGTCGAGCCGCAATCAGAAAGCAAATTTTCTCTAAGTTTAGTGCTGTTAGTTGTTGCGTTTTATAGTATTCTGTTGTCTGTTGAAATACATTGTAGTGTAGAACGGAAACGAAGCAATGTTGGACAAAGTCTTTCCTGCCTTGAAATAAACATTCGAAGATGTGTCTGAAAGTAAACGCCTATCATTGAAAGCCCACGCTCAAATATGAACCGTAATATTGTGAATGTTTTATGTAACATACAGTGCAGTAGACAAAAAAAAATGGTATTTTGTCTTTCTGAACCAAAATCACAAGTCATTTAATAATGTTTCGTCTTTTACTAACGAATTAGTATAGCGACCTCAATTGATCATGGAAAATGGCAAAAAGGATAAATTTTTTATAGTTTAAAACAATTGCAATCTATATTTTTTTTATCCCGAGAATAGAAAATTTATCACAACACAACATATACCGGCTTGCTGAAACCAATGCCGATGGCCTAACTATACTATGAATTTGTATTCACTAAATGTCATGGAATGAGTGCAACTTTCCAATATTACCTCTCCTTCTAATTGATAAAATATATTATATATGACATCTGTATATTCAATATGAAATGAGCTATCTCCCTCATTACATGATCAATATACGAGAAATCTCTTCTATTTTGCACATTTTCAATGGATGAGTCCAGATGCAGTGCATATAACCAGACATCGAATTTAAATGATTTAGAAACGAAAGCAGTTAACTTTGTCGGTGATTCTAATCAACAAGGGCTGATCGAACAAATGCTCCTTGCAATTTTTCGCTCGACGAGGAGGCCAGGCTTTTCTGTGCGGATCGCTATATAACACCACACCAACTGTAATCTCCATACGATAAACAAGGTCTGTCTCCTCAGTTCTTGTAACATGCAGACTCACACGCCCATAAAGTGAAGCATTCAATTACAAGGTTGTTGTGTTTTACTACCCACAATCTCTCGAAGCAAAAGTGCTTTCTAAGGTTAGCTATCAATGCGACCGTTCCGCTGTGTGCGTTTCATCACTGTAATGGACACGAGCAGAATACTGCCGAACAAATTCTTTATTGCGATGGAATGAACATTCGAAATCCTTTCTTATTCTAAAAGTAACATGCTAATGTTGAAAGTTCATGCTGTTGTAAAAACCGTAATAATACACACCGTGCCATTGATGTGTCCGTTGACTTTCTTGGATATGTCACCGTGCTGAGAATTATGAGACAGAGTTCGAGAGTATTATTACTATAATGATTTTATTTATTTATTTATATATTTATTGAATAAATAACCCCACGGACCGAAATGCAATTACAGGTTATCAAAAAGCTATATACAGTTAGTGAGTTGGGTATTTAAGAACAAAATATATAATATTCGTATTGTGCTCAGCTTATTAAAATGTGCAAGCGTAAAAGTTAGGAACATCGTAAACATACATCATATATATGATCGGAAAACTGTTAATGAAGGCGTATACGAATGCATATAAGTGCTAGTGTTACAGGATATACCATTAGTTTTTTGTGTTATAAATGTAATTGCCGATACATCGTATAAAACTAAATTATCGTGGCTATTAAAACTGCGAACGGCTATCAAGCTATCGGACATATCAAATCTTATCCCGAATGTTAACAAAGAAATGTCACACTAATTAGGTCAAATTTCGGGAAGGGAAGCTATTTTATGGCGTAGAATTCCTGCGATTCTATTAGTTGATTTATACCTGATATAAATGATTACTGTCACACATGGTTGTGAAATTCTTACAAAGCTAATTTCTTTATATAAAGAGATGAAACCTGAATTAATATGGATACGAAATGATTTTATCTGTATTCAATTAGTATGCATTTTAAACTGCTCTATGATTCCTTCTGAATATATACGGACATATATTTGAATTAATATTCATGTATATTCGAATATATACGCATACATAATAGAGATTTTTGTCCACCATGACCAACCATATACGTGTAATTGAATAGACTGTATCCGTTCACAATCTTTTAGTGACATTTCCAAACGGGAAAAACTGAAACAATGTTTTTCCCGCTTCTTGTTTTTTTAACGGCATATATACAACATATTTTTGTTCAAACTAATCTGAAATCAATCCCAATCCTAATGTTGAATCTATGTTAATATCTGACCAACTCACCTCGACAGTTGTTGCTTAATTTTCTTGGTTTTGACTTAGACGATAGCTTTAGAAAGTATAGGAAAATTGAGAGGAATTGGTTCTCCATAAAGTAATCCTAAACTTAAGATTTATGCTTTCCTTGCCTGTAAGAGAATAATAATCATTCTCTTCCTTGTCTATCTGAGGATTCAACACGCCATAATGAAACATAATTTTGTCTTCTTTTGTCTATTCTAGAGCGAACATCTCACATAACCCAAATCGCTGCAGTCAGCCAGACGGATGATTTCTCGTTGTATTTTATGCCCTGAAAGCGTGTTCCTGAAAACGTCTAGAGGGTCACAGGTATTACCATCCAGGGCACGGATCTGAAACACCATGGTATAGCGGTTGGCAGTGTAAATATTTTCGAGGCCCTCAATCGATTTGCCTCCTTCCTTGGTGGAAATCATCACTTTTCCTGCACCCCAAATCCATTTTGAATTTACCCATGTTCCTCTGCTTGGGGAGCTATGCAAATAGGTTCAAAATGACGCCGATATGATAAACTAGAAAGTCACGGAGTGTCAGCTCTCAGGTTTTTGTCGTCCCGGAGAGCAAAAATCCAACAGGGTGGGAGTGAGGAGGGGGGGGGGGGGAGGCGGAAAGTGCCCCCAGGCCAGATGGGGGTTACGTGCACTTTCATTGTTGTCACAGTCATTGCCTAGTATCTGCCATTGTTGTATCAATCTATAGTTGCTGCATAGGGATATGATCCTCTAGAGGCAATATGCAAATGAAATGTGTGGTTTAACCTTATCCATCAATAAATGGATAGATTCGTTCTGGAATTAGTTCTTACTAATTGTCCTTAATTTCCCATGGATATAGTACCTTGCCTGGTATTTGATTGAATGTCAGGGTTTCATTACAATGTTTATTTTACCTGTTTGTATTTGGATGATGTGCGATATGTGCCCACAACGTCTGTAATTATATTGATCGCATTGCAACAAATTGATTATATTCTGCATTGGGTGTATCACAAATAAGTTGCTGCTCATGTAGATTGGTGACGAATGGCAGAGGTGGAGCTGCAATGGACGATTATATTTGTAAACTGTCACGACTGAATCCATTATACAACGTTATATATATATATATCCTTGTATATCCGTGTAAACACTCATTTCAATAAGCTTCGTAACTTTATTTACCGACTGTATTATATTGTATATTCATATAACCAGAAATATGTGTTTATAAGTAGATCAGCCCATGCAGGTTCTGGGTTCGATCCCAGGCCGGGTCATACCTAAGACTTGAAAAATGGAACTTGTTGCTTCCTCGCTTACGCTCAGCATTAAGAGGATAGAACAAGGACTGGTTCGCTCGGTGTCAGTATAACGTGACTGAGTGGGGTGTCATGTCTGCCTACGGCATGATATTTGAGTGGGACAGCACTATAAAATGGCAGCATTAGATCTGCTCTGTTACAAGTAGGTTCCCCTTCCCCTCCCCCTCCCCCTCCCCTCCCTTCCCTTCCCCGTCGTGATATAGCTGAAAAAATGTTGAAAGCGACGTTAAACCTATTCACTCACTCACTCACTCAGCCCATGCAGAACTGCTTGTGAGGCCAATATATACAAATCGGATTCAGATTTATGTGGGAGAAGAATATTGTTTTAAATTGACCGGTGGACTATTATTATTGTTTGATTGTTGCAAATATACACGTATATATATAACAATAAATTGTTTTGAAAGTTATTACAAAGTTGTATTAGAATAAGCGGAGGCAGGCAGACCACTCATATTGCTTCACCTTTACACAGCTTGATTATGTTTATTTGCTTATGTTTATTTGTATTATATTGACATTCATCCAATCCAAGTGACAATTATCTTTCACATCTTAAATTTTCAATCGAGATGGTCCATGTTGAGCGTGTATTTACACATTTCACAGTATAAGGGCTCTTGGTAGAATTCAAACTGGTACCCATGTCTTTTGTTTAATTCAAGGCATTTTATTAGCCCAGAGGAATAACGTATTAAAATCAAGCTTCATCTCATTATATCATGTTATTTAAAGCGTGCTTCTATGCCATTTTTGTAACTCTAAGCGCAAGGAAATATTTCGTCATATTTTAGAAAAGATATTATTATTTCAATGAAGAAATTCAGCTTATGCAGATCATATCTTATTATTTTAAGCTTTTCTATGATACTCAACAGCTCAGTCTATCATAAGAAAAAGTTGAAATGGTGAGCGATAATATCAGACATATTGCGCCGTCATTAACCACCATTTAGTCCCATAGTATCGTATGGTAATACCAAATTTCTTAGTCTTTACACTTGACTTGGAAATGAAGCTCACAAACTAACACCAACTATTTTAGTGATCCAAGACTTCAATCTACATGTGTTGTTCTAACTGGTCCGTAAATATGAAAATAAACCATTAATAAGAAGTACCCATGTCTATTTTCCCAAAACGCACGGGAATTTCCCAAATAAGTTACATGTACATGTTTTGTGTTTAGTCTACAGTTTAGGAGAATATCGTGGGTGCCAGTTATGATCGAAAAGTGTTTAGAAGGAAGTCTGATAGAAATAGAATGCGTATGTCAGAAAGCGGTAGGGTGTATAAAAAAAACGTTAAATAAGGCTGAGAGAACTTATAAGGAAACCCCAAGTAATAAGATTATGGATAGTAAGTCTAGTAACCCAAAACAATTCTGGAAGCTGCTTGATGGTAAAAAAGGCAACAGCTGTAAAGCGGATGTAGAATCACTAGTGGTACATTTTAAGCAGCTAAATGAAGGTGAGCGGGACCTGAATAATCATGAATTCAATGATATTTTTGGGAACCGGTGCTGACACCGTAATTCCAGTAAATGATAAAATAAATGCTTCAATAACAGAAACAGAAATCCGGGAAGTCGTTGGTATAGACCCCATTCTGAATGAGTATATCAGTTGTACATTTGAAAAATTTAAAACATTGTATGTGGTATTATTTAATAAAGTGCTAGATTAAGGGAAGATACCTAGCTGCTGGTCAAGCGGCATAATTGTGCCCATCTTCAAAAAAGGGGAGTCCAACTGATCCAGGAAACTATCACACTGCTTAGCTGCCTCGGTAAAGTATTCACAGGGCTGTTAAACAAGAGACTGGGTGACTATGTTGAGAAATATAACCTATTGTATGAAAGCTAGACTGGGTTCCGTAAGGTCATGGTGTGTCAGATCATATTTTCTTATTGAAATGCTTAGTCGAACTGTTTTTATTTAGGAAATCAAAGCTTTATTGTGTTTTGGTCGATTACGAAAAGGCATTCGATTCGATTTGGATAGTCGCACTGTGGAAAAAGTTATTCCAACTTGGTATAAATGGTAAAATATTTACAGTTATACAAAGACATATTTCCATTCACCTTAACGCAGGACTTTATATCTTCGTACATGTTGAGTTTTTCAGTGGTACTCTGAGTTTAAGGCAGGGAGAAAATTTATCTCCTCTAAAGTTTTCACTATTTGTGAATGATTTGGAAAAAGTCCTAATTATCCGGGGATATAGTGATGGTGTCGAACTTGAGTGGGAAGTTATAAATGTATTTTTCAAAGTTATGTTGCTTCAATAGGCAGACAATATGTTTATTTTTGCTGACACAAAAGAGCGTCTCCAAAGAGCTCTTGATGGTCTTCAGTTATACTGCGAACAATGGATGTTAACAGTGAATGTACCGAAAACAAAGGTTTTTTGTTTTTAGTAAACGAAGAACAAAGAATTGCAATACTGTTTTCACATATTACGGAAAACAGTTTGAAACTGTTGATCTTTTTAAATACTTGGGTATAGAAATGGCATATAATGAGAGTTTTAATACATGTGTAAAGTATTTGGCAGATCAAGGCCGCAAGGCGATGTATTCTCTAATTGGAAAATGCAGGAGACAGAAACTACCAATAGAATTGCAGTTACAGTTGTTTGACATTCTCGTACTGCATATACTTCTATATAACTGCGAAGTGTAGTAATACTGACATGATCGAGAAAATACATATAGCTTTTTGTAAGCATAGTTTAGGTCTTAAAGCATCCACTATGTCTGCGATGATCTACGGTGAATTGGACAGGTACCCAGTTAAAATAAAGCTAAACACCAGGATGATAAAGTTTTGGTGTAAATTGATAGAGGGTAAGGAAACCAAATTGAGTTCAAGGATGTATCAAGTAATGCTAAGTTTGCATGAAAATAGAATATATTCATCGCCGTGGATTCTACGAATAAAGCACATATTGGATACTTGTGGTATGTCAGATACGTGGCACGACCAAAATAGAATGGTTCGTTAATGCCGTGAACCTTGGACAATGTGATCAGTACAGGCAGGAATGGTCATCTACTATAAATGATGGTACAAAATGCGTTTTATATAGAGTATTTAAAACGAACTTTTGCTTCGAACGATATCTTGATGAATTGCCTTTATGTAAGAGGGTAAATATGACTAGGTTTAGATTGTCTAACCATAATTTGCCTATCGAAACCGGTAGATATAAAAGTATATCCAGGGAAATGAGGTTATGTCCCCTGTGTAATGATGGAAACGTGGGAGATTAATATCATTTTATAGTTGAATGTAAAGGTCTAGCTCATTTAAGTTAATTATAGTAGATGATAAAATACATGCTTCAATAACAGAAACAGAAATTCCGGGAAATCGTAAAGAACCTAAATCAAAGTACTTAAAGTACTGATATCGGGTTTACTTGCATCAGAGGAGTTTATTAGTGTCATATTTGGGAAGAATAGTGGTGTTCGCTTGACATACGGAATCGTCCTCAAGCTGTTCAGTTTGAAGGGCCAAACTTTCACTTTTATCAAAGGGATATGAAATGGACTTTTTTGTACAGCCTTCATGCTGAATTATAAGACCCGAAATAATGAAGGACTGCAGATGCACGAAAACGGATTTATGGCTCATTAAAGTTGGTAAGTTGGCTTATTTTCGTATTTTTAGGCACTTTTCGGTGTGGATTTTCTCTTGTTACAAAAATAGGACACCTTTAACCAAAACCAATTTTAGCTATTTTGACCAACAAATAAGTCTAAATATGATTTTGGTTAAAGGTGTCATAATTTTGCAACGAGAATTTTGGAGAGAAAATGTCGACTGTAAATGCACCGAAAAGTGCAAAATACGGCAGGTTTGAACCACTGTAAGTCTGGTTATGTTTGTCTGTGGGTCTTGATTATTCTTTATCTATTCAAATGGTCAATTTGGTGCTTTTTAGACAAAACTTAGCCCCACCAGCTGTCTGTATCAAAAACGCATTGAGGACGATTCCCTATCTAAAGTGAAGATCATCTTTGTGATCTTGCACTATATATGAATCATAACTTTTGCTGTAAGGTAGCTTACCAAAGATTAAAAAATGTTCAAAAATATTAAAATTCATATTCGTAATAATAATTCATAAAGTGCCGTATAGTTATAGAACAACCTCAAGAATATGTGTGTAAAGTTGAAGTTTCAGATCTATATATCATGTACCAATTTCGAGTTCTTGCATTACGGAAATAGCCGAACGTGAGATTGCAGTCACGAGTTTAGTTCAACCAATGGACTACACAAAATATGTAAATGAGCTGTCTGACCTCGATCCAATCTGGCGAAACTCGGTCACCAGCAAACACGTTTCACGGCTGTTTGGATTTTTATTCCTCAACAAATTTCGCTGAACTTCAGAGAATAACTTAGCTTTTTCCACTCATTTTCCCCGGACTCTGTACATATATTTCCTCTGACTTTCCATGTCCTTTCAACGAAATTCCATTACTCTTAGCGCCTGGAATTGCATGGCTTGTGCGAGGCCTGTTGTGAATGCTCTAAGGGGCATCAAATGAGAACAGTCTCCGGGCAGGAGATCAAAACTACACATGTGCAGAAGAAAAAAGAAAAAAAATCTGAAAAGTGATACTAATATAGGGTTTACCCTTGGTAAACCCGATAAAAATGGGAAATCGCTGGTATAGACCGCATTCTGAATGAGTATATCAGTTGTACATTTGAAAAATGTAAAACATTGTATGTGGTATTATTTAATAAAGTGCTAGATTAAGGGAAGATACCTAGCTGCTGGTCAAGCGGCATAATTGTGCCAATCTTCAAAAAAGGGGAGCTCAACTGATCCAGGAAACTATAGATGTATCACACTGCTTAGCTGCCTCGGTAAAGTATTCACAGGGCTGTTAAACAAGAGACTGGGTGACTATGTTGAGGAATATAACCTATTGTATGAAAACTAGACTGGGTTCCGTAAGGTCATGGTGTGTCAGATCAGATTTTCTTATTGAAATACTTAGTCGAACTGTTTTTATTTAGGAAATCAAAGCTTTATTTTGTTTTGGTCGATTACGAAAAGGCATTCGATTCGATTTGGATAGTCGCACTGTGGAAAAAGTTATTCCAACTTGGTATAAATGGTAAAATATCACAGTTATACAAAACATGTACGAAGATATAAAGTCCTGCGTTAAGGTGAATGGAAATATGTCGGAGTTTTTCAGTGGTACTCGAGGTTTAAGAAAGGAAGAAAATTTATCTCCTCTAAAGTTTTCATTATTTGTGAATGATTTGGAAAAAGTTCGAATTACCCGGGGATATAGTGATGGTGTCGAACTTGAGTGGGAAGTTATAAATGTATCTTTCAAAGTTATGTTGCTTCTGTATGCAGACGATATGTTCATTTTTGCTGACACAAAAGAGCGTCTCCAAAGAGCTCTTGATGGTCTTCAGTTATACTGCGAACAATGGATGTTAACAGTGAATGTACCGAAAACAAAGGTTTTTTGTTTTTAGTAAACGAAGAACAAAGAATTGCAATACTGTTTTCACATATTACGGAAAACAGTTTGAAACTGTTGATCTTTTTAAATACTTGGGTATAGAAATGGCATATAATGAGAGTTTTAATACATGTGTAAAGTATTTGGCAGATCAAGGCCGCAAGGCGATGTATTCTCTAATTGGAAAATGCAGGAGACAGAAACTACCAATAGAATTGCAGTTACAGTTGTTTGACATTCTCGTACTGCATATACTTCTATATAACTGCGAAGTGTAGTAATACTGACATGATCGAGAAAATACATATAGCTTTTTGTAAGCATAGTTTAGGTCTTAAAGCATCCACTATGTCTGCGATGATCTACGGTGAATTGGACAGGTACCCAGTTAAAATAAAGCTAAACACCAGGATGATAAAGTTTTGGTGTAAATTGATAGAGGGTAAGGAAACCAAATTGAGTTCAAGGATGTATCAAGTAATGCTAAGTTTGCATGAAAATAGAATATATTCATCGCCGTGGATTCTACGAATAAAGCACATATTGGATACTTGTGGTATGTCAGATACGTGGCACGACCAAAATAGAATGGGTTGTTAATGCCGTGAACCTTGGACAATGTGATCAGTACAGGCAGGAATGGTCATCTACTATAAATGATGGTACAAAATGCGTTTTATATAGAGTATTTAAAACGAACTTTTGCTTCGAACGATATCTTGATGAATTGCCTTTATGTAAGAGGGTAAATATGACTAGGTTTAGATTGTCTAACCATAATTTGCCTATCGAAACCGGTAGATATAAAAGTATATCCAGGGAAATGAGTTTATGTCCCCTGTGTAATGATGGAAAAGTGGGAGTGCAAAAGTGCATCTAGGGCCCCTAATTATTTTTTTATTCCCAGAGCTAGGGGACTGAAACTTACCACACTATATTCTCGGGTGAAGCTCTGCCAGAAAGTGTTCAAGATCCAAGATGGCTGCTTTGAGGATCGCAAAATAACGTAATTTTGAAAATGGCATGTTTTGGCCTATTTTGGATCAAAATTATTCGAACTTTTCATATATGGAATTTCTCGCAAAAACTGCATGGTAAAATAATAGGCTGATGTGAAATAAAATAGTTTGCCCACTTTTCCTTGCGGAAAATTGAATTTTGGCTTTGGCCTAATGTCACACTCAAGTTTGTTTCAGTCATATGGTGACAGTCAGTTTGGTTGATGGAGGAAGTCAGAGTGCCCGGAGAGAACCACCGCCGGTCGGCAAGTAACTGACAAACTTCCACACATGGACAAGCTGGGCTCGAACCCGTGCCGGTTTAGCGATGTGAGGCTAGCGGTCATCAGCGAAGCGCCTTATATAACTAGACCACTCGACCACCGAGGGCCCTCAGGACTAGCACGGATCAACATTTGCCTCTATATGTAATTATTTTAGTTTATTTTTAGACAGATTCGGATACCGAAACTCTAGACATCCGAGAATCTCTCTCGGGTTATACTGTATCCCAGTCAATATTTGATTGCAATTGTCCTAATATGAACTATGAAAGATGTTCAAACGACACGGCCCGATCTTCAATTTCAGTAGGTTATCCTAAAAACCCCGCTTCAAGTAGAGTTAGTAGTTTTACTGCAATAGGGAGGATTACATTTTTTGGAACTTGTACACAGTAGTTTCTCTGACTCGAGATGTTTAAAGTATACGTTCCAAAGCCACATTTCGTAGATGATTGCAGAAAGACAAACTAGGAAGTTTTTGACCATTGCGATTTTCTAAAATCGTTCATTTCACCAGTATATCTGCAAGTACAATATTCGTCAAAATGGTTGATACATCGAAAATAATTCAAATTTCGTCGGATAAAAAAATCTGGTGAATTGGATTGATTCGGTGAATAGTTTTGTATATTCCTAAATCCACAAAGAAATTTTTGTTGAGCTTTAATTTGCAATCTACGTGCATTAGAACTCTTGCAGTGTGCCAACGCAATTGCTCTATCATTAATCCAGGCAAAATCCAGGAAATATGATTGTTAATCCACCAATCGTTTCTCTTAAAGAAGGTAACAATACATGTATATTCGAATTCAACAACTGTTTCCGAACGACTTGTGGTCATTTCCCTCTCGTTTTTACGTTGTGTTTCTGCATCGAACGTCATCGATCGACGTAAAACGTCATGATATGGTTGCATAACGATATTGTGGCTAACAACGAGGGATTTTGTCCGAAATTTCCACAGTGCAGCTTTGAGGTGCAGAGAGAGCGAACACCCCTTGACGCGCTGTTGACCCATCACCTCTAAGGTGTTCCGTGGAACTAAAATTTCAGAATCAGGGATAATGAGCGATGATTCCAAAACACTGGATTTGATGGAAATTCACTGGTTTGCAAGAGCGTTTCTGTACTTCTTTGTTATGGAGCGTGCAATTGTCATGAAACGTTGCTCGAAAACAAAACTTGATGTTTTGTAAACAAATCCCTGACACGCATCGTAGAATCATTTTGATACGGGTTATAGATTCATAATACCCCACGAAAATATTTTGCATTCCTCGCATGCAAACTCCCGCTCCTTCTCAATTACCAAACGCTATATAGAGGATCTTCTCACCGTGGATAATCGCTGTATAAATGACGCATTGATATATATCGACCTACACTGGATTTGAAGGAAACTACAGATAGCCCTAATAGCACATCATATTTAGATGTATATCTCTATAAAAACGAAGCGGGATTTCTCTGCCGACATTTATGACAAAAGAAGTGACTGTAATTTCGATATCGTAAACTATCTATTTCTGGACAATAATATTCCAGTGGGACCTGCAAATGGTGTATACATATTTTGTCTAGCAGCATTTGCTAACCCCGTGTTAAATGTGACGATTTTAATCAGCGTCACAAAACATTATTTGCAGAAACATAAAAACAGGGCTATACCACCAATCGCTTCCACTCAAAGTTTCTTAAATGTGGCGATACAGGGTCCAGACCACCATAAAAATTTACATTGGCGGCAATGTTAAAAACTGTTAACGTAATTGCATCTCCTCGATTGATTAATTAAGTCTCGACTTCCATATTTCGGCCAGAAGTACTTTAATTCAAGTACTACAACCGGACAGACTTCTTGACGGGGGTCGCCCATTGAAATTTTGAGTTATGCGCGCTCCTACAAATGACGTCATAATTTTGGCTTTTTTCTCTGCTTTCAGAAAGCGGTGCACAGGCACCCAAATAGTCCTTCTTAGCAACTCCTTATTAGGCCTTGAGATAAAATCAAACTCACAGCGGAACCAAACACATACCATACTCCTATCACCTACCACTGGCCTTCAATTATTCCTCGCAACAGAGATTGGAAAAAATATTGAAAACAATTCACTTCTCTGGCAGTGGTTGCCTAAAGGGGTTAACGGATCGGCACTATTTTTAATAGTGGTCTGGTACCTACTAGAGTAGGAAATTTTGCTTAATCACCTTCAAACTACGCATGGGTATTCCTTGTTGACTGGCTAGAAAATGTAAGAAATTTCAGTGAGATTCGCTGAGCGGTTGACGAATTATGGAGCCTCGAATTCATGTATCACAACCTAAATACAACACTTTTTCACTTCCTCAGGCAAATTCATGGGCCAACAATGTTATCATGTGTGACTCGAGCAGCCATTACCAGAGCCCCAAATAGTAATTACTAAGATGCTCCTCCCATCTGCCCACATTTCAACACCTGAAACGACCTCTTTATCCTTTCTCATGAATTATGGTGATTTTTTTACAATGGTACCCCCCAAAACCACTTATTTTGGTCAATTTTTAAGATTAATGTTTGGTTTTATCATAAAAACAGAATCGTGAAACTGTGAAATTTGGAACTGTTTTACGGAAAAACTATTTCTGGTCAAATAAAATCACAGAAGTTGCAGCTGAAGAACAGCGCGTTTCAATTATACAACGAATTCTGACCCCACCCCCCAACCAAGTACACCAATAAAGGTTGACCCCTGCCATTTTTGTTCGCCATTAGCCGCGAACGAACGCATCTATTCAAGCCAAACACTTTATTATCACGGAAAAAGTCACTTAAGGTAATCCCTAACCACTTCGGCTATTATCTCGTGTTGTCGAGCTCGGCTAAATATGAACAAATGTCCATTAATCCATGCAAAACATGGAAAAATTGAGGTGTGTCTAGTTAAAACTATACAATATAACCTCCGTCCAGCGGCTGGAGCACTGTTAGCGGAGTCCTTTGTCATCATTCAACATTACGTGGCTGATTGAAGCAGTGATGAATAGAGTCGCTTCAACTGGGGCTGAATAAGGGTTTAAAGAACACTACCCCTGTCGGCCAATGTACCAATATTCTGATAATTTTGGCCTTTTCAGAGGACAGCTATAGGAATCCCCCGATTCCTCGATTAGTTACGGGTATTCTCCAGGCATAACTTTGAAGCATGCCCCAATAGCATATTATAGCGAGCGATATATATAGCAGACAACTGTAAAATTTAGAAAACAACCGCGAATAATCTGTAACCAAATCACACAAAAATAGCGTCAAATGTTCTAAAGACAAAGCCACACGTCGTCTCCGCCCTCACATTGCCTGGCCTTTCTCACATTTTACTAAAACACTTCATAATTCAACCAAAAATACCTAACTTTGCGTGGTCTGCCTTATCAATTGTCCATTTTTCAACACCAAGTGATCCCAACATCAGCGGAAAACGGAACCCTTTTAGGGTCCAGACCACTATTAAAATTTACATTGGCGGCAATGTTAAAAACTGTTAACGTAATTGCATCTCCTCGATTGATTAATTAAGTCTCGACTTCCATATTTCGGCCAGAAGTACTTTAATTCAAGTACTACAACCGGACAGACTTCTTGACGGGGGTCGCCCATTGAAATTTTGAGTTATGCGCGCTCCTACAAATGACGTCATAATTTTGGCTTTTTTCTCTGCTTTCAGAAAGCGGTGCACAGGCACCCAAATAGTCCCTCTTGGCAACTCCTTATAAGGCCTTGAGTTAAAATCAAACTCACAGCGGAACCAAACACATACCATACTCCAATCACCTACCACTGGCCTTCAATTATTCCTCGCAACAGAGACTGGAAACAATATTGAAAACAATTCACTTCTCTGGCAGAGGTTTTTAATAGTGGTCTGGTACCTACATATCGCATGCTGATACCAAATACTCTATGGAGTTACGTTGGAATTCCCCTTAACCCGTGGCTGGCTTTTTTAGCCCACATCACCAGATGGTGGGCTGTTCAAATCACTTTTCGTCCGTGGTCCGTCGTCCGTCGTCCGTCCGTGCGTCCGTTCGTCCGTCGTCCGTTGTCCGTCAGTCCGTCCATAAACAATTCTTGTTATCGCGATTTCTCAGGAACTACTTCGTGGATCTTTCTCAAATTTGGTACACAGGTTTCCCTTGGGGTCTAGTTGTGCAAGATACCTTTTTTGGTCTGATTCGAAAATCCAATATGGCCACCAGGCAGCCATCTTGGATTTCCCCATGAAACATTGTTATCGTTATTTCTCAGGAAGTTCTACATGGATCTTTCTCAAATTTGGTACACAGGTTCCCCTTGGGGTCTAGTTGTGCAGGATACCTTTTCTGGTGCGATTCGAATATGCAGTATGGCCACCAGGCAGCCATCTTGGATTTCCCCATTAAACTTTGTCATCGCGATTTCTCAGGAAGCACCGCATGGATTTTTCTCAAATTTGGTACACAGGTTCCCCTCAGGGTCTAGTTGTGCAACATACATTTTTCGGTCCGAATCGAAAATCCAATATGGCCACAAGGCGACCATCTTGGATTTCTCCATGAAACCTTGTTATCGCGATTTCTCAGGAACTACTGCATGGATGTTTCTCAAATTTGGTACACGGCTTTCCCTTGGGGACTAGTTGTGCAAAATAACTTTCCTGGTCTGATTCGGAAATCCAATATGGCCACCAGGCAGCCATCTTGAATTTTCTCATGAAATATTGTTATCGTCATTTCTCAGAAAGTACTGCATGGATGTTTCTCAAATTTGGTACACGGCTTTCCCTTGGGGACTAGTTGTGCAAAATAACTTTCCTGGTCTGATTCGGAAATCCAATATGGCCACCAGGCAGCCATCTTGAATTTTCTCATGAAACATTGTTATCGCGATTTCTCAGGAACTACTGCATGGATCTTTCTCACATTTGGTACACAGGTTCCCCTTGGGGTCTAGTTCTGCAAGATACCTTTTCTAGTCCGATTCAAAAATCTATTATGGCCACCAGGCAGCCATCTTTGATTTCCCCATGGAACTTTGTTATCGTGATTTCTCAGGAAGTACTGCACGGATCTTTCTCAAATTTGGTACACAGGTTCCCCTTGTGATCCAGTTGTGCAAGATACCTTTTCAGGTCCGATTTCAAAATCCAACATGTCCATCAGGCGGCCATCTTGGATTTCCCCATGAAACTTTGTTATTGCAATTTCTCAGGAACTACTGCATGGATCTTTGTCAAATGTGGTACACAGGTTCCCCTTGTCGTTTAGTTGTGCAAGATACCTTTTCTGGTCCGATTCGAAAATCCAATATGGCCACCAGGCAGCCATCTTGGATTTCCCCATGAAACGTTGTTATCGTCATTTCGCAGGAAGTACTGTATGGATCTTTCTCAAATTTGGTACACAGGTTCCCCTTGGGGTCTAGTTGTGCAGGATACCTTTTCTGGTCCGATTCGAAAATGCAGTATGGCCACCAGGCAGCCATCTTGGATTTCCCCATTAAACTTTGTCATCGCGATTTCTCAGGCAGCACCGCATGGATTTTCCTCAAATTTGGCACACAGGTTCCCCTCAGGGTCTAGTTGTGCAACATACATTTTTCGGTCCGAATCGAAAATCCAATATGGTCACAAGGCGACCATCTTGGATTTCTCTATGAAACCTTGTTATCGCGATTTTTCAGGAACTACTGCATGGATGTTTCTCAAATTTGGTACACGGCTTTCCCTTGGGGACTAGTTGTGCAAAATACCTTTCCTGGTCTGATTCGGAAATCCAATCTGGCCGCCAGGCAGCCATCTTGAATTTCCTCATGAAATATTGTTATCGTCATTTCTCAGAAAGTACTGCATGGATCTTTTCAAAGTTGGTACACATGTTCTCCTTGGGGTCTAGTTGTGCAAGATACCTTTTCTGGTCCGATTCGAAAATCCAATATAGCCACAAGGCAGCCATCGTGGATTTCTCCATGAAACATTGTTATCGCGATTTCTCAGGAACTACTGCATGGATCTTTCTCAAATTTGGTACACAGGTTCCCCTTGGGGTCTAGTTCTGCAAGATACCTTTTTTGGTCTGATTCGAAAATCCAATATGGCCACCAGGCAGCCATCTTGAATTTCCCCATGAAACATTGTTATCGTTATTTCTCAGGAAGTTCTACATGGAT
This sequence comes from Hanleya hanleyi, assembly GCA_036873755.1. Lineage (NCBI taxonomy): Eukaryota > Metazoa > Mollusca > Polyplacophora > Lepidopleurida > Hanleyidae > Hanleya > Hanleya hanleyi. The sequence continues at coordinate 18,427 of JAVTVY010047815.1, forward strand.
CTTTCTCAAATTTGGTCCACAGGTTCCCCTTGGGGTCTAGTTGTGCAAAATACCTTTTCTGGTCCGATTCAAAAATCCAATATGGCCATCAGGCAGCCGTCTTGGATTTCCCTATGAAACCTTGTTATCGCGATTTCTCAGGAACTACTTCGTGGATCTTTCTCAATTTTGGTACACAGGTTCCCCTTGGGGTCTAGTTCTGCAAGATACCTTTTCTGGTCCGATTCAAAAATCTATTATGGCCACCAGGCAGCCATCTTTGATTTTCCCATGGAACTTTGTTATCGTGATTTCTCAGGAAGTACTGCACGGATCTTTCTCAAATTTGGTACACAGGTTCCCCTTGTGATCCAGTTGTGCAAGATACCTTTTCAGGTCCGATTTCAAAATCCAACATGTCCATCAGGCGGCCATCTTGGATTTCCCCATGAAACTTTGTTATTGCAATTTCTCAGGAACTACTGCATGGATCTTTGTCAAATGTGGTACACAGGTTCCCCTTGTCGTTTAGTTGTGCAAGATACCTTTTCTGGTCCGATTCGAAAATCCAATATGGCCACCAGGTGGCCACCTTGGATTTCTCCATGCAACTTTGTTATCGTGATTCCTCAGGAAGTACTGCATGGATCTTTCTCAAATTTGGTATATAGGATCCCCTTGGGGTCTAGTTGTGCAGAATACCTTTTCCGATCCGATTCGAAAATCTAATATGGCCACCAGGCGCCCTTCTTGGATTTCCCCTGAAACTTTGTTACCGTGATTTCCCAAGAAGTACTGCACGGATCTTTCTGAAATTTGGTACACAGGTCCCACATGTTCAAGATACCTTTTTTGGTCCGATTCGAAAATCCAAGTTACGCTTCAAATTAATACGGTATTCCCGAGTTGTGACGTTGCATCACAAGAGTCGGCGGATAAAACGGTGGGGCATATTCTATATATTGACTATAGAGAATATCCGTTTCTTCACCTTCCATATCAAGGAGTTCAAAATTCGGAATTAAAATGTATTTCTTCAAGTTTTCTTTAGTCCATGCAGTTTACAAGTGAACTGCCCCACCGTTTCGTCTGCCGGCGGGTCGGCTACATGAAGGGGTGAGTGAGTGAGTAGGATTTAACGTCGTTTTCAACATGAAGGGACGTCACTCTTGTGACACAACGTCACAACTCTACAACTGTAGACTACTGCATGTTTCGATCCAAGGGAGATAATCAGGATTCAGACACTTTCGAAGCTTCAAATTTACTGCGCGGACCGAATCCCTTCAGTATTAAGTATGGTACCATCTTACTATTTTCGAGCATGGTATCTTAAAAGAGATATCTCAAACTAGCCCAGTAAACAGAACAGAATTAGTATTCGTTCCTAATTATAAAATCTTAAGTATGTTTCATAGCTCATGCCAAAGTGTCAAAGAGATTTGTCTTCGCTTCCAGTACCCAATGATGACACGTGCAAAAAATAAATACAATAAAATACTACAAAATGAAGACGAAGGATCCTCCGTACATGTACATTAACTTTCAGACTAACTTTGCTCATTTCTCTTGTACTATAACAACCGACATAAGTACAGTTTCTAGAAATCTTGAAACTCCTGAAACTTAGAAAGATGATATCTTGGTGTTTTCCAGTGTCCCCTTTTCGAGCTTTTTCGCTCAAATTCGAAATCTGTAAACAAAATTACAAATCAATTGCTTGTTCCTAGTAACAATGAACAAAAAGATCCTCTTGTCATTAGCTTACAATTATCGGACAATGGTGGGCGCCAAGATCCTCATGGGTTCATATGTATAGTGTTGTGGTATTGTAGTCTATTATTAGACAGGATGCTTCTAGAATATGTTGTTCACGTGGGTTAATCACTTCGATCTTTCTAGAAGATTATTATAAATTGTATCTAGGCCAGATGGTGATGTAATGCATATTCGAGAGGCTTCTTGATTTGGTGGAATGTACTGGAATGCCGCATAAAGTATAAATAGCGTAACACTCAGTTATTCGAGAGGGAATCCAAACTGGCTTTATGTGGGTGCGTTATACTGTGTTACCTTTGCTGCGGACTGCTGGATTGTATACTCCTGTGAATTGACTTTTGGCTGCTGTGTAATCTACGTGATTGAACTGTCGGAAATTGGACATTTACTGGGACTCTAAACAACCGAGCAGTGTTGGACTACCAAAATATAGAAAAGTGATTTGTGCACGTCGGCACGGACTGTGAAAAGATTTGTGCACGTCAACACGGAATGTGAAGTATGCACCGCTATAGCGTTGAACAGTAAGACTATATTTCACATTTATTTGTTGTATTGACCTTATTTAATTTGTATATGATTTTATTATTGTAAATAAAAATTTGATTGTTAATCCTTGACTTCACAAACCTTTTCTATTACGTTTTTCTGTTATCGTAAATTTGATGTGACAATAGGCAAAATCAAAGCGTGACTGAGATACTACATATTCTAGATAACGACTTTACAACATAAATCATATGGATTAAGAATACTGATCAGCGATACGGATTTGATATTTTGGGACATCAAGATGTCTTGCCGGCATCATTGAAAATTGTTGACCGCTTCTCCCATGCAGGAAACTAGCCTATTTTTATGTATACTATGACTTGCTGTATTTCTTAATTTGGTGATAATGCTGTTGTATGAATTAGGTCTTTGGATTATGGGTGCGGAAATTCTTTAGTGGACGACGTCTGAATATTGAATGACGAGCTAGACGCTTGTGTTGTTATAATCCAGGACACTGTTGATAACGCTGTGCTTTAGTATGCATCTTCACTAATCTGCTATAAGTTTATGCTCTTTCCAACAGCTCGTGGGACGCTGCAACGTCACCCTTGAGCAAAATTAGGTCAAAACAGATATAAATAGCTTATAAGCTTGAAGACTTTTACCGCGAAGGTAACCTATTTGAGGAAGTCAAAAGAGATGTCAGCCCTATGAATCTAAAACAGTTGGAACCTCGTGACAAGCATACAGCGGCGTTTGACGCCGAAAAGAGAGGTTCGACACAAAAACGCAACATGAAGGCGAACGGTCATTGACCAAAAAGAGTCGATGTCCTTACACTAACGAAAGACAACCATTCCCGCTCAATCGAGAGGAACGTGTGGTTGATTAGCATTGATATTCCATGGATTTTGCTTGATTAATGATAGTGCAATTTTGTTGGCACACTAGGCCTACAAGCGCTCCGACGCAGATAGGCTGAAGGTCAAAGGTCAACAGAAATAGGAAATCCTTTGTATATCCAAGAATATGCGGGAAAATATCCCCAGAACCAATCCAATTGGACAGAAACGTTTTTATTCGTTGAAATCTGACTTCTTCCCCGATGTACCAACCATTTGTATATTTATCAGAAATTCAACGTATTCTTCATTTTCTTTAATTGGCGCAAAATGGGGGTAAATTAAGAAGTGCTTTGTCTGGTCAATTACAACACATGTAAGGGGTGTGGGAAGATGTGCCGACATGCTGACAGAGCCACATGACTTCAGAGTATAGTCTTTTGGTTAACCTATTCTAAAGCACATACCAAGCGATTCGTGATATGTGTTGTATCTCAGGTACGCTTTTATTGTACCCGTTCATGTGGCAACTTGGATGACATGACCGCACGGCCCCTAGCACCGGCATAAGCGGTATTAGATACAAATCTAGAGAGCTATGATGGAAATGCTCTGACAACTCGTATCTTGGTAATTGGTGAGCTGTTTCGCTGTGACAACTCGTACACTGGCCATATTTATATGTTCTTTAGATCAAAAGCCACGTTCCGATGTCTAATGATAGCAGTTTGGATAAGAGCTGACGAGAGTAAGGGCAGATAGCAGGAGTTCGAAAACATAGCACAAGATAAGCGTAAATGTTTGATGAATTTTGATCCAATTTGAAGATTGTAATCACCCACAAGATAAAAACAATACAGGCTATCTGTAATGGGTTCAAGTCAATATCAGTCCCGATTAGGGGTGGTATTCTTCAGGAGTGTCTAATTCCGCTTAACCCGGGGCTAGGAGTTTGTTCTTCAAGATCCTTACAATGCTCATATGAACATCCACAATCAAAGTGTACTGAAATACATCATTCTCTAGATGACGACTTCATAACGAATATCATATAGATTAAGAATACTGATCAGGACTTCCGGTCAAAATGGCGAGACTGACGGGTCGCTAATTTTTTCGCTCCGTGCTGTACCAGCGATGTGCATCAGTTTTGTGCATATCGGGGCCATATATTATGTCACATTATTCGCTATAGAAGCTGGCATATACATAGGTTCCAGAAACTATCTTTTGGTGGCTGTGAATCCCCATATTTTGGCTATAAACTGTATCTCTTTGCGTACAAAACCGGTTTGACCTGCACGGGCATATTGGCTTGAGCAGGTTAGTAAATGCATTTAATTCAACCGAGTGAAGGCCGGTAATA
>JAVTVY010047816.1:0-22464 GCA_036873755.1 Hanleya hanleyi
TTAATGGGCGACGGTTAAATATTGAATGACGGATTAGAAGCTTGTATTATGGGTATTATGGTTGGCACCAGAAACAAAATTGGTATTTACAATATTTACCTGCTGGTCTTTCACACACGTAACCATTGATAACAAGATCACAATTGTAGTCGTTCCACATTCCGTTGCTCCTCATTTGTACACAGTGTTCCTCACCTCTGGCGTTGTTCGGCTCTCCTAAAATGTTAAATGTCGTTATTCGTCAGAAGCTATTGTTTCCCAAGTCGTTCACCAAACTATAACATTTGTCTTGTATATTAGCCAATTAATTAAATAAGGATTGTGTACTTCCAGCATTTAGTCTTACATCAAGTGCTTCTTCTGTAAAACAAATCGATATAAGATCTAACTACGGTTACCTTGATATTCATAATAACATATTTTAGAATAAAAGATTGATTAAGGAAAGGATACGTTGAGTTGAATCCTTATATGATAACTAGTCACATCTATTCTAGTAATGTAATAGCAAACTTAAACTGTCCTGGATACTGGATATTTTATTGTATTTCTAACCTTTCGGCGATGATCACATCGGCTTCAACACCGATGAAGGCCAGAAAACGAAAAAATACGATAGTATTCCTATAAGATATATCAGTTTAAGTTTGCTTCATTAAAAGAATCCTGGGTGTGGCTCAATGCCATTTTAAGAGTTCAACTTTCAACGTTGGGTTATCAATTCTCCCAATGTAGCATCGAATAGTTCTGTCATTCTGTTTCAACAGTATTGCATCGAGTCCCGTCTTTCTGACTATCCCGATAAAGGACCTGTCAGTTAACATAATCTGCTAAAATAAGAAAGATTGTTTTTTGAAGCAAAGGACATGGTAATGGTGGCTACGGTCTGACCATCAACTGATATTGTGTGTGCATACGTCAAAGTGAATATTTTCAAAGAATCCATCTTAGTTAGGTTCGGTTTTGAAGTAATATGTGGGTCTGGAATTGCGTTAACACAATGAGACACATTTAGATGCTAAGGTCACATACCGTACAGACATGTACCCACATGAGATTTCTCGACTCTCTATACTACAATTCCTCATCAGGACCTTACTGACCGTCTGATTTCATTAATGGTATCTGTGTTCAAGAAAACTGATTGTAGACATATTAATGTCGGATGCCATAAAGCATTCTTAGATCTTATACATACAACAGGTATCATTTTTGAGATGTTTCTTTGTTTATAGAGTTGCTTGAATTTCTCATTAAAAATATCGATGTGAAAGGAGATGGTATTGTAAGGCGGGGTTTTTGCCCACAGCCAGCCGACTCACAGGAATGTACATTTCTTCTCTCCATCTGTCAATCACAATGAAATATACAACTTGTCGTCGGCGGCAACTGTCAATCAACGGACTGAATGTTACAGAGAACCATGATAGCTTCACATATGTTCGGTACCAAGACATTATTTCACCACGTTGCAGTCGATTTTACATGCACATATTGGAGAATAAATACACAATTTAGGCGAATATATTGCCGTTGTAACCGGTAGCGACTGATCGTTCGAGTTCAACGTTTGACTGGTCCGTAATGTCCACACGGTATCGTGTCATCGGTAAAGAATATTTATTTTACTTTTAATTGGTTCATAATGTCAATGATAGCCTAAAATCTTATTTCAGATATACTGAATGCAATTTTTTTTTTACAAAAATGAGAAAGATTGAAATAACTTGTCGACGTCAGACATGTTGACCTCCTGGGATTCGAACTCGGTAAAGAAAATTTCGAGGCGCTTGTGATCCAACGTGCGTATCCACTACACGACGACATCCGAACAACTGCAACAGGCTATTTTGTCACTTTAATCCACTTACGAAAACTTCAAACGTTATGAATCATAACTTTTCATTTTTTAGTATGAAGGACCCCTAGGGCCAAAGAGATCTTCCAGCAGTGGGAATATAATGTTATCACACAACACCAGGTTAAATGGCATTCTGGTCCATTGGGTCCTTCGCGTCTAAATGCGTGTCTGAAGGACTCGATTTAGACCTTTTTTCACGAAATAGCACAAGTTGTGGATTTCAGTTTCATGTGATAAATATAATCATAACGTAATCGCGCTAAAACTTTCACATATTGTGCACTTATATTTTCTCTTGCCGTTACATTAAAACCTAAGTATTTTTAGGACATTTTATTTTTTCGATTTCAACCGCACCACGTATAGGCCAAAATCCCGTCTTATCGTACCATCACCTTTGGCAACACAAGTTTTCAACAGAATATAGGTATTCCAATGGGTACTAATTGCGCACCTCTGTTGGCTGAACTATATCTGTTCTCTCGTGGATATGACTATATGCAGGCGCTTTTAAAAACCGACCCATTCAAATTACAAGCGTCTAGTCCGTCATTCATAATCCTGCCGTCGTCCATTAGAGAATATCCGCGTCCATAATCCAAAGACCTATTCCATATTCCATATAACAGTATTAGCACCAAATTCAAAAAGACAATCATAGTATACATAAACATAGGCTTGTTTCCTGCAAGAGAGAAGCGGTCAGCAGTTTTCAATGATGCCGGCCTTCTCATTCACCAAACGCTATATAGACGATCTTCTCGCTGTGGTCCTATTCTCCATCAAGGACTAAGACTTTTTCTCGGTGCGTTTAGAACATCACCTAAAGAAAGCTTGTATGTCGAAGCGGATGAATTTCCATTAGAACTTCGAAGAATTAAACTATCGCTGCAATATATCACACAATTGCGATCGAACCACTCGAATCCTGCATATAATTGTGTTTTCAATCCTCAGTACGCAGATTTGTATATAAAGAAACCCTCGATTATTCCACGTCTTGAAATCCGTATGGAACCACACATTGTAGCAGCTGGTATTAAAGTTAGTCAAATGTTACCTAATGAACTCTTGCCAACTCCACCATGGCAGTTAGCCAAACCAGAAGTAGATATTTCACTGACGAAATATAAAAAGGCAGACATGAGCCAGCTCGTGTATACACAAGAATTTGGTCTACTGAGAGAGAAATACAGATCACATCAGGCTGTTTATACAGATGGTTCTAACGATGGTGAGCGTGTGCTACTGTCTTTAGTTCCAAAACTAAAATCTATCGTCCACCAGGTAGAAGTTCCATATTCACTGCAAAGGCTAAAGCTCTATTATAAGCGTTAGAAGGTATTGAGTCCACTAGATTTCAGACAATCTATTTGCGCTTATGCCAGAAAGCTGTTTCAATCTGTATGGGATACTATGGATAATAACAAACTTCACGAATAAAAAAAACTGTTGGTTATACTCATCTGAACACTCAGAAACGTTTCGATCAGGCCACGATTAGACGATCCCATATACGATTAACAAATATTTTCAAAAACAGGAGCCGGTCCCAAGGTGTATTCCATGCCATGAAGATCTCACGCTGAAACATATTCTCATAGTCTGCATAGATTTTAAGATTGTAAGAGATACTTTTTTTTATCGAGCAGCTACGGTGGAAGATCTTTTTAGCCGAATAAAAGAAGATTGTTTTTTAGATTATTTGAGAGAGATTGGTTTGTTGTACAAATTTTAATGTTTGTACCAGTTTTTACGTAATAGTTTACTGAGTTGTTGAATTGAATCGAGATATGTATACGCCATATGCCGGTCCCACTGAAAGTATTCCTGTCCAGGAAGGGATAGTTTACGATGTCGAAATTGTACTCATCTCTTTTGTCATCAAGTCGACGAGAGAAAAGGCCCGCTTCATTTTTATAGAGATATAGGTCTAAATATGATGTGCTTTTAGGACTATCTGTAGTTCCCTTCATGTGCAGTCATTTATATAGCGATTACCCACAGCGAGGAGAGACAGAGAGAGCGAGAGAGAATTAAGGTTTAACGTCGCATTCAGCAATATTTCAGCTATACAGCGACGATCAAACAAAATTCTAAGGATTCGTCTGGTAGCATTTGCTAGATCCTGTGTTAGATGTCACAAAACATTGTTGCAGAAATTAATAGAACAGGGTTATACTACCGGGCGCCTCCACGCAATGTTTCTCAAATTTGACAATACGCATGCTGATAGCAAATGACGAGCGTAGCGTGCAAGATCTATGGCGTTACGTTTAGTAACTTGTGTGTAATTCCACTTAACCTGGGACTAGGGGCCGTATGAACCCATATACTTCAAGATCCTCATGGTGCCCATTCGAACAGTCGCAATCAAAGCGTGACTGAGATAAATCATTCCGCAGATGACGACTTTATCACGAATATTATGGATTAAGGATACTGATCAACGATACGGATTTGATATTTTTGGAACATCATGATGTCTTGCCGGCATCATTGAAAACTGTTGACCGCTACCCTCTTGCAGGAAACTAGCCTATGTTAATGTATACTATGACTGTTTTTTTGAATTTGGTGCTAATACTGTTATATGGAATATGAAATAGGTCTTTGGATTATTGACGAGGATACCCTTTAATAGACCACGGCTGAATTATGAACGACGGACCAGACGCTTAAGCTTGTAGCAGAGAAGTGTCTGGACACAATATATTAGATTTGAATCCTAATACATTAATTCGGGGGCAAAGGATACGACATAATGACCCGAGCTCCTGAGATTTTTGTCAGATGCGTTGACTCTATTGTCAAGCTGACCCATTGCAGAGATATGAACAAGCGGCAATAATGATTGTTTGTGACTCAAGATTTGATTCCGGTCTATTTGATGTATAGCGCAATCTCTCTTATTGGTATCGTCCGATACAATTTTATCAGTCACACTCATTCGTTTTGCTTTCTCATTTATACTCCTTTATATCTTACCTGCCCAGTTAGTGAATGTCACATCACTTCCATCATCCCAAACAAATGTTCTATCACCAGAACGATCAATTAACCCGATCGGGACGCCATTGGTGTTCACGTCGAAAAGTACTTTGGCCAGATTGTGAAGCTTCTCGTTGGCGCTCTTTGAATGGATGATAGGCAAAGTAGCTTCTTCTTGATTACGACAGAAATTCTGAGCTTCCCTCCATGACATACTTCCGGTGAAGGTGCGATAACACTTCTGCCCATAAGGTTCCCAGTCTGTAGGACACGAAGCTGAAATGTTGTTCCAACATTTAGTGGAATAAAGAATATATCAGGAAACCGATACAGCAGGATATCAAGAGTAACATCCAAGATGTTCAAATGAACAAACACAATAAACGCGTGACTGGGATACATACTTTGTAGAACGGAAAATTCTCGAATTCGGAAGAATTGATCAGTGATTAAGATTTATGTAAAGAACATCATTATGTCTTGCTGGCATCATTAAAATCTGTTGATCGCTTCTCTATTCAAGAAAACCATCTTTTGGTTTTATTATTTTTATTTCATACACATTTGGAATCGGTGCTTACTGTCATTGAAATCAGGTCCCTCGATTGTTGAAGCAGAAACTTTTATGGACAACGGCTGAATATTGATAGTGGGATCTGACGTTTGCTATATGTATTAACCTCATGTATTGTCTGTATGGTGAATGAAGTATTCATTTATTCTTTCTTTCTTTAATTAATTTACACACGAACTATTTTAAAATGGAAATTTCTGTCCGCCACTGGCTGTTATAATCGACGTCACAATGGTATCAGATTGTCGAGAACAATTTACTGTTTTCTTCAGAGTCGCTCAATCAAAAAGAATACTTAAACGAAAAACAATTCTATTTATCTTGTTGTAACTTTCATGTTTCCATATTCCTCGGTAGATTTCAGACTCGTATGCTGCACTTGTGGCAACTGAGATAAATGCCTATAGAATGAAGGCGACACAAAATCTGTGAAAATATTAATATGCAGTGAGATTGAGCATTCTGATATAGATAAAAGTTTGCAAAGCGTAGTGGACTGCAAACTGTCATTTCCAATATTCTGCATTGTTATTGAGATTTAATGGAGATTTAAAGTTAAACTTACATATTTCCTACCAAACAGATAAGCATTTGTTTCTGTTAAGGATAGCTGTCCCCTTAGAGGGTCAAAATTGATCATCTTATTTTATTTCTTCATTCAAATATTTACTATTTCCTCTAACATTGGTGAAAAAATGAAATCAAAATTATAAATAGAAGTGCTTCAATATTAGGATTAAAAATTTTGTTTCCGAGGCACTGGAACAATTAAACAGATTGCCTTAGCATGGGCTTGGCTACTATTATTTTTGTCTGTTAAATTTCGCTTTCCCAAACTCATTTGTGCAGTATTGTGGTAAGCTAATTATCTATTAGTCCTACTTATTTACATTAACCTACCCCCTTCTGATCAAAACCATGCAAACATCCGTACTTTTGTTTCTAATTATAACTAAACAGTGACACTTCACTCAGACACCAGCCGTGAAGTGATCTACACGGGCGTGAACAATTCTCAAGTTTTAGCAAGTTTTTTAAGTTTAAATTGAACTTTAAATCGCCTTGATGAAAAACACTTAGTGTAATAGTTATCCAGAATAAACAGGAATTCGAGTAGGTCCCATTACACAGATAAAAAATGTATTTGACAATAGAATTCAAGCAACAAATTTGGAGTAATTCATCAGATGTATAGCTGGACACATTTTGCCCGATTTCTAGCCTTTCATTTTTGTACAAAATCCGAGATTTAAACGTTTATTTCTCGAAAAGTATCCATGCTACGCTTTTGAAATTTGGCATGCTTGTTACTCATAATGTGATCTAGTAAACTTTATCTCACTTTTTGTAAGTTGGGAATAGTTTTTCAATTATTCAACTTTTAAGACGACCGACCGTAAAATAGTACAGTTTTTTCAATTTATTTTAGTAAAATAGCTGTAAAAACAAAACCAGGCAAAAAAAAAAAAAAATGAGATAAAGTTTAATAGTTCGAATTGTCTCCTGTCAAGGTATATCATAAAAGTTGAAACAAGACCAACAGTTTTCATGAAATTTCAATTGAAAAATGGACGCTATTGTTTTCATTTTAATTTTTTAAAATTGAAATATTTTCTACACAGTAGCAGCGTCGGTTATATAAATCATACGGTTGGAATTCCTACTATGTACGCTTTCATAAAATATATAGTTTATTATGGTTATCTTGTATATTTATTGATACAGACGACAAATTGTCACGGGGTGCAAAAACTGCCTCTAAGGGGCCAGCCATCCTCAAACACTTAAATACTGTGGAATAACCAATATTTTTGACAGGATCGGTCTTGTATTGTAAGATTGTGAAGAGTGCGTGATGGTCAAATCAATAGTGTGTACCTGCTGTTGTATGTACTTGAATTCGAGTAATAATATATTTGTTGAACAAACCGTGCTTTGCAATCGTTATACTAGTCCCAAAATCATCGAACTTACGATCAAAATAAGTGAATAAAAGTACTAAACTTTGGCCTATGTGTACCAATGAATTCTTCTCCCTCGCACCCGGCATCCACCGCTACTCACCAGCCACGTTTAGACACCCAAAAAATAATCCTCTCAGCCCACGCCCTCTCCTCAACCAACCTTGTGATCTGTCCATTCATGGGCAAAGACAAATTACAAGCGTCTGGCCCGTCATCCATAATTCAGCCGTCGTCCATTAGAGAATATCCGCGTCTATAATCCAAAGACCTATTTCATATTCCATATAACAGTATTAGCACCAAATTCAAAAAAGACAATCATAGTATACATACACATAGGCTTGTTTCCTGCAAGAGAGAAGCGGCCAACAGTTTTCAATGATGCCGGCAAGATCGAGGATAATGAAAGAGGTCAATAATATACTTACGCAATGTCTTTATTTTTTCACAAACCACCCCGTCTCTATCGTGGTCACACACATAGTCATTCCATGTTCCATCAGACAACAACATCTCCACACAACTTTCCGGAAGATTTCCAATATTGTTCGGCTCAACTGAAGAACAAAAAGAAAGGGAAATGTTTTGGTTGAACATCATTATTACTGTTCTGCGTTCCACTGGATGCCCGATGGCCGTGGGGAAGAGTATGTCGGCATGCTTCTAAAACAATGTGGGAATAAAGTATATTTTAAAAACCCGAAATATTCATTAACTGTAGATATAGCTGGTAATCAGAACTGATTGTTCAAAAAGTGTGCTTGGCACCAGCTCGAAACAACATTTGAGACACAGGGGACACAAAGCGGCGGAAGAAATTATAATGAGAATTTTCACAAAAACATTCTACTGGTGACGGAGAGATATGGTGTTTCGTAGTTTTCGCATGCTTTGTATTTTCAAGCAAAAAGGTGAAGTGCTTACGCTCCCAGTTGCTGAAGGATAACGGTCTCCCGTCTTCCCAGATGAATACGCCTTCCTCTTCTCTATCACTCAGTCCAATTGAGACGTGGTGTGGCAAGGAGGTTCTGCTTATGGAAAGGTCATACACCAAATCATTGACTGTAGATGAATGGATTGTAACCAGCATCCCATCCTGCTGTGTACACTTGTCTCTGGATTGTGTCCAGGTGATAGATTGACCGGGAGATATGGAGAACGCTTGGTAACATTTCTCTTCATACTGTACCCAGTCGATAGGACAACCTTCAGGGCCTGACAAAAAATTTAGTGTTGTTCATTTACTCGCATTGGCGACAAAATACAAAATGAGCAGATATGAGCTACTGGTTGAACAAGAAGTTGGCCCCTGATGTAATTCCGTATTCCAATTAGCATAACACTGGTCTTAACATTTTGGTGACGATTTCCCAATCACCCTTTGTCATGTAACCATTCTCACTAAACGACAACGGTATGCTCGCCGCGGAGGTATCATCTCAGATTGGCGATATATAAACTCTTGTGTTCTCGCCAAGAGTGCTAAAGTAATAGTAAGACAATCTACTGGGCAGTCACAAACGGCGTACAAGAATTGCATCTACAGACATGTCATGCTGCGATCATAGTGAGAGATTTAACGTTTAATGTCGCGTTCAGCAATATTTCAGCTACATAGCGATGATCAAACAAAATCTAAGTAATCTAACAAAAACAAGTCAACAACCCAGCAACGCAGAAGTAATCAACACAACACAATAAAGGACATGCATGTACATTAAGCGTTATGCAACAAACCGATTTATTCTAAATAACCTGAAATATAGTCTTCTTTTACCCGACTAAAAATATCTTCTAAAGTAGCTCCTTGATAAAAATCTCTTACAACCTTAAAATCTACAGTCGATCAGAATATGTTTTACTGAGAGATCTTCGTGCCATGGAATACATTGGGGCTGGTTCTTTTTTAGAAAATGTTCTTGAGTTAATCGGGTGTGGCCGATTTTACATCGCCGGATCATGGCTTGATCGAAACGTTTCTGGCTACTCAGATGAATATATCCTACATTCTTTTGAAACCCATGAAGTTTGTTATTATCCACAGCATCCTCAAAACATTGAAACAGCGTTCTCGCATAAGCAAAGATAGAGGGTCTGAAATCGCTATATGGGATTCCAACAGGATCAACCTCATTATCTATGGCTGCCGTAGTCATTTAGTCAGCTTCAGTTTTTCCTTTCATGATAACGTGGCTAGGCAACCAACAAAACACAACATCAATCTGTTGATGAAGTCTACGATCATATAATTGTAGAATGTTCAAAATGGTGGGGTGAGTTGAAGTTCCACCCTCAATCGCTTGAAGGCATGACAGTGAATCTGAGAATATGACATATTTTCCTCCTACAGTAGACTCAATACCTTCTAAAGCTTACAATAGAGCTTCGGCAGTGGAAACGGAACTTTTGCCTGGAAGTCGGAAAAAATCAGTATCTGACGAACCACCATATACGGCTGTCTAACTGGTAAGTGATCAGCGAAAGACAACTAGGTGGACAGGTGCCCGGGTTATACAGCGGCCAATGCTATTTTTAGCTATGACTCATCCAAAGTCCACGGGATCGCACAGCTTGCCGGGGTTACAGCGGTCGACGCTATTATTATCATCGATGACTCACCCAAAACATCACTGGGACGCAGGCGTTTTTCGGTCATCTAGAGGTAGGATCTATTTTCGGGGATAACTCAGAGGGGATGGGAACGGGTCGATCTAAGGTCGAAGTTAAATCCCACCTCTCGACAAGATCGGTTGTTTAGACGTTCTTGTACCGTCTTCGTACAGGATGATACGATGACCACTAAAGATTGGAACACTGTGAAGTTCCTGGAGAAATACACGGTATTGCAACAGCAAATTAATGAGCTGACTATGAAGAACGGAACACTGACAGCGAAAAATGATTCACTCACCGAAAATGGGAGAAGTATTATAAAGAACTAATGTTATTAAAAGAGCAAACAGGAAAAATACGAGCCAAGCAAAAGGATGACGATGGAGCTATGGAATTGAGTACTTCGCAGGTTTCGTTGCTATCGATGAAGAACGCGAACAGAAAAATAACTTGGTAACGATTAGCGAAGATGGTAACCTGAATGCAAGACTCTTAGATATAGGCAGCATTTGAAAACACGCGTCGAACATTTAAAGAAGGAGGGCATTATGAAGAAACAACAAAGTGAACGTTTACAAATGAAGAACATATCAACACTGAGTTGTACCGAAAGATGGAGAAAGATGGTTGGTTGGTTGTTTGAAGTTTAACGTCACACCTAACCTTATTGGTCACACAGCGACGATGACCCAAACAAACATACCCTAACAAAACCCTAACCCCAACAAAAACCCAACCAAAACCACAAAAAAATTTTGAATTACGAATTTTGAAAATTAGGCTCTACAGGCACTGATCACAATGGATCCTCAGAGAGCCCAATGTGTTTGGTACTTTAATGATAGAGGAAAAGGAAGATCAGAACCGAGTTTTGAGGCGACAATTGAAAAAATGCAAGTATCACGAGAAGATTAGAGACATGCTGAAAAAAAGGGAAATAGCGTATACCCGGTTATAATAAAACGCGGGAATATGAAAAGGCTATAAGGAGAGCATTCTATATGTTAAGTGCCTCTATCAACACGAACTCCATCAAACGGGCAGAAGATGTTATAGACGCAGAGACGAGGTCACCAGTGGAATGGATATATTTTTGTGTTCGTCGACTCGTAAGAGGACATTAAATCCAAGAAACATGAAATAATGGACTTGGGGAATCTCTGACATTGCTTTTCAAAGCAAGATTTGCACATGTACCGCATTCTCTCGAATATATAAATAACTTCATTGTATATCATTGAGTTGCTTCAATTTGTTTGTACTCGTCGTCGTCTATGAGATCGGGAGCTCGAGGATAAATGATTGAGGGACGTGATGGGAGTGGATGACTGGTTGGATGGATGGATGGATGGAGGAGGAGGAGGTGGAGGAGCAGGAGGAGGAGGACGAGGATAAGGAGGAGGCGGAGTAGGAGTAGGGGGATGAGGAGGAGGAGGTTTGTGTCGAATATACTGTATAGTATAAAATATGATCTTAGAATTAATCTACGTCTTGGCAGTGAAGCGTCAACATGACGAACAAATGTACGAACAAAACTTTCTCTCGACACGATAACCTGATCAGACATCAATATGTACATCAAATGGGGACTAAGCCTATCATATGAGAACATCCGTATATGCACAAGCTGGAGACTCGATATTAGTACAGAACATCCCCTTACCATGACAGTTAGCGGCCAGACTGGTTGTGGAAAAACGTCCTGGGTAGTGAATTTTTTTGAGGAAGGTTCAGTAAACCCAGCTCCGACACGTGTCGTATGGTGTTACAGTCAATTACAAGCGTTTGGTCCGTCATTCATAATTCAGCCGTCGTTCATTAAAGAATATTCGCGTCCATAACCCAAATTACAAGCGTCTGGTCCGTAATTCATAATTCAGCCGTCGTCCATTAGAGAATATCCTCGTCCATAATCCAAAGACCTATTCCATATTCCATATAACAGTATTAGCACCAAATTCAAAAAGACAATCATAGTATACATAAACATAGGCTTGTTTCCTGCAAGAGAGAAGCGGTCAACAGTTTTCAATGATGCCGGCAAGACATCATGATGTTCCAAAAATATCAAAATCCGTATCGCTGATCAGTATTCTTAATCCATAATATTCGTTGTAAAGTCATCTAAAGAATGATGTATCTCGGTCACGCTTTGATTGTGACTGTTCATATGAGTACCATGAGAATCTTGAAAAACATGGATTCATACGGCCCCTAACCCCTGTTTAAGCGGAATTAGACACAAGTTACGAAACGTAACGCCATAGATCTTGCACGCTACGCTCGTATTTTGCTATCAGCATGCGATATGTATCGCCAAATTTGAGAAACTTTGAGTGGAGGCGCTTGGTGGTGTAGCCCTGTTTTATAAGTTTCTGCAGCAATGTTTTGTGACGTTGATTAAAATCGTCACATTTAACACAGGATCTAGCAAGTGCTACTAGGCGTGATATGTATACGCCATATGCAGGTCCCTCTGGAGTATTACTGTACAGAAAGGGGTAGTTTACGATGTCGAAATTGTAATCATCTCTTTTGTCATACAGTCGACGAGAGAGAAGGCCGGCTTCATTTTTATAGAGATATAGGTCTAAATGTGATGTGCCTGTAGGGTTGTATATCGTTATGTTTGGTTGGAAGACAAATACCTCTTTCCTTGAGAAAAGTTTTCTGATTGTTAAATAAATCTTCCAGAGTAAATGCAGTTTGAGAGTAAGTAGACGTATTTGATGACGCTATGTTTACACTCAATTCTTCAACCAGCACCTGGTAATAGTAATATTTACATATGAATATTATATTATTTGGAGCTTTGTCAGCTGGGACTATGACGAATTTACTCTGGAGATTTGTTAGAACTTCTTGCGAAGGGTACTTCTGTCAATATGGCCGATTGTTTCAACGACCTTGCTCTTGGTGAGGTCCAGCCAATCAGCGAGTACTGTAGGTTCAACTTCTTCTCGCTCAGACCAATCAATAACGCACTGTACCAAAGCAGACATGACTATCTTCTGGTCGGCCTTCAGATTTATATTTCTCGGCTCTCTATATTTAGGTCCCTTCGTCATGAGTAATCTTAGGTCACTCACCACATCAAGGTCACCAGTCACAACAT
Organism: Hanleya hanleyi; assembly: GCA_036873755.1. Lineage (NCBI taxonomy): Eukaryota > Metazoa > Mollusca > Polyplacophora > Lepidopleurida > Hanleyidae > Hanleya > Hanleya hanleyi. The sequence continues at coordinate 13,119 of JAVTVY010047816.1, forward strand.
GTTTGCATGGTGTATAGATAAAGTTCGACGATTCACAATCACAACTATAGCCCCCCCCGACGTGTATAAGTTCCAGTCAAACTCCTTGACAGCATTAGAGTAATTGAATATTTTGGTGGCTATAGATTTAGTATACTTATATGAAATGCAAGGAGGTTCTGTGAAGTACAGTATTGCGTACCTCTGGATCATTCAGGATTCGAGGTAAAGTAATAATGTCCAGTCCTTTATCAAAGTAGTTGAGTTTCAAGAAAAGCCGATCTTGGGATGTTTCGATTATGTTCACTGGACGATATAACCAGAAATACGCTATATCTTGACATACTTTAGTGATTTTGTGTGGTATTATATTTCCTGAAGACGCAGATTGTTGTATATCTCTGGCTATATGATTTAAAGCTCTCGGAGGTAACGCATACAGAACTGTACGTAAGCTATGTGTACTATTGGGTGTGTTAGTTACACCCACTAAGACATATTCCATATAACAGCATTAGCACCAAATTCAAAAAGACAATCATAATATTGTCTATGTAAGTGGTTTCGCGTAAGTGGTTTCGCGCTCTTTCGCAAGTACAACCTGGCCAGATTCAAATTTAGGTCACCTACCATGAACAATAGAAATGAAAACATGCCTTTTAATCTGGGTAGAACAAGTCCATTGGACTTTATTCCCGCCTCGATCATGCTATATAATAATCCATTCTTGCTTAAATTTTTCCATTTATGTACAATTGATACGTAATATTTTATTTCCATGGTGAATAAATCTAATCTAGCATACATACACATAGGCTAGTTTCCTGCAAGAATGAAGCGGTCAGCAGTTTTCAGTGATGCCTGTAAGACATCATGATGTTCCAAAAATGTCAAATCCGTATCACTGATCAGTATTCTTAATCCATATGATATTCGTTGTAAAGTCGTCATCTAGAGAAGGATGTAGCTGTCACGCTTTGATTGTGACAGTTCATATGAACACCATGAGTACGGGCCCTAGTATGGCCCCTAATGGCAGTCAGTCTATGAATCTACATTTCTAAATAAATGTGAACTTTCTCTCCGGCTTACCTCACGACATCGACGAACCGTATTACTTCGACCCCCACCAAACTAAGGTTATCGTACTGGACGATACGACGGGTGAGGTAAAGCGAGAAGAAAAATTCGCGGGCTTATTTACCAAAGGTTCGCATTACAAAAGTTCATCCGTCATCTATCTGACACAGAATCATTTCCCTCAAGCCAAGGCGTCTAGTGTTATGGCCAGACAGAGAGAATTAAGGCTTAACGTCGCGTTCAGCAATATTTCAGCTATATAGCGACGATCAAAACAAATTCTAAGTATCCAAGCAAATAACTTAGTAATCCAACACGCTAAAACACACACACATTAAAACTTATGCAACAAATCGATTTCTCTCAAATAACCCAAGATACAGCCTTCTTTCACCAGACTAAAAAGATTTTCTAAAGTAGCTGCTCGATAAAAACAATCCCGTACAATCCTAAAATCTATACAGTCGATAAGAATATGTTTCGTTGTGTGATCTTCGTGGCATGGAATACACATTGGGACCGACTATTTTTTTTATTAAATGTTCGTGAGTTAATCGTGTATGGCCGATTCTACATCGCCTGATCATGGCTTCATCGAAACGTTTCTGGCTGTTCAAATGAGTATAGGCTACATTTTTTTTTAACTCATGAAGTTTATTATTCACAGCATCCCATAAAGATTGAAACAGCTTTCTCACATAAGTGTCAGTACTTCGTTCTCTTCAATAACCCTATCGACAGACGGCACATCTTGTTCTTCGGGACACGAATTTATCCCCATGTCAAATTCTAATGTCAAATAACCATGTGTGAATGGTGATTATTATTATAGAAATTCCCCTATTAGATAACCCTGTGTGTGTTGTGATTATTGTTATACACGTGTAGTACACGACACTGCATATGCTAAGGCGTGCTGCTAGCGAACACTCCTAATTGACAATGCGTACCCCGAGTGAGTTTAATGTGTCGATAGAATGTGACATGCCATATGCAAAGTCAAGAGTGCTGATTGAAAATAAATATGGGAGCGATAAAGCAGACATATCTGTCGGGTTTGCAGTTCAGAACATTTGTGTGCGTGTTTTGACTGTGTCAGTGTGGCTCCAGTGGGACATGTAGCATCAGTAAATGGAACAGGATTCAGTTTTACATCGTTTTTGCGCATTCTGTCGACCATGTTCCAGACATGGGAGCCAAGCCGGGAAGGGGTGACACGTGCGTAGAAGCGATATGAAATTGAACGGTTGCCTAGGATATTGTCATCGCTGTGTGCGGACGATTGCCTATGATATTGCTATTGGTGTGTGCGGACAGTTGCCTAGGATATAGCCATTGCTGTGTGCGGACGGTTTCCTCGAATAATGCCATTACTGTGTGCCGACGGTTGCCTAGGATTTGCCATTGCTGTGTGTGGACAGTTGCCTCGGATATTGTCATTGCTGTGTGCGGATGATTGCCTAGGATATTGCCCTTGCTGTGTGCGGACGGTTGCGCAGGAAATTGTCATTGCTGTGTGCGGACGGTTGCCTCGGACGGTTGCCGGTGCTAGGGGCCGTGTGGTCATGTCATCCAAGTTGCCACATGAACAGGTACAATAACAGCGTTCCTGAGATACACAAAATATCACGATTCGTTAGATTCTTGGTATGTGCTATAGAATAGGTTAACCAGAAGACTATACTGTGAAGTCATTGTGGCTCGGTCTGTATGTCGGAACCTCTTCCCACTTCCCTTATATGCGTTGTAATTGCCATTGCTGTGTGCGGACGGTTGCCTAGGATATTACCATTGCTGTGTGCGGACGGTTACCTAGAATATTACCATTGTTGTGTGTGGACAGTTACCTGGGATATTACCGTTGGTGTGTTCGAACGGTTACCTGGGATATTGCCATTGCTGTGGGCGGACGACTACTTAGGATATTACCAATGCTGTGTGCGGACGGTTGCCTGGGATATTATTATTGTTGTCGGACGGTTACCAAGGACATTCCGTGTGTTGTACTGTTGAATTACTTTGAGTAACTATTGCTGTCGTGAGTATATTTTTCGACAATGTTGCGGGTAATGTATTATGCTGTCATTGAAAAATTGTGACGGTAACTATGATAGTTCTTCAACTGGCCTGCACTGGCCCGTTTCTCAATGATAGTAAATGTGAAGTTTGAATAGAGTATCATTAGTAGTGAGAAAATAGAGGTATCAACTGATGTACCATACTGGAGTTGCAAATTTGTCTGTAGCTTTAGTCTGACTGCGCATTTAATTTGCGAATCGTCCTGTGATTTTTATTATTTTGATCTCAGATCTGCTTGCTCTAGACTTCGGTTTTTCTTGAGCTATATATAGTCTTCGTTGACTTAACAAATGTCAGTTCCGACATTTAATACTCAGCCATCGTCCATATTAGAATTTTCACATCAATAATTGAAAAACCTATTCGTTTGTCAGTTGGCACCAACTGTAGGCTACGTTGAAAGAAATATACTGGCGGTTCAGGTAAAACTGCATTTGGCAGTCACACACTTCGTAAATCTAATGTTCATAAACATTCCTCTTTGGAAAAAGTATGTGGCTGCCAACTAGGACGCCATCATTTTCATATCGCACACACTGTGAGCATTTTTGGGTATAGAGGCGAATAGTTGGGTCAAAATGACCCAAAATGTAGGGTCTAAATGGAATTTTACCCAAACTCTTTGGGTCCGTCACGTCTATACCCAAATATATCTCGTCAATTTGACACGATCCTTCCGACAGCGCATGGTACGTTCACCTGAAGAATGGAATTACAAGCGTCTAGTCCGTCATTCATAATCCAGCCATCGTCCATTAGAGAATATCCGCGTCCATAATCCAAAGACCTATTCCATATTCCATGCTGCTCAATATCTTAGCCACGGTTAGTAATATGAATCTACCAGAAGATTATGGAATATTACTGATCATTTTATAATAATGTTAAAAACCTTAAATGTTAATTCCGATAGACCCATTGTACCATGCAGTAATTATTACTCAGGGTCGATTATATAATTGTATAAAGTAAATCTTTAATAAATAACTTAGTGAATAATAAATCTATATCAATTTTAATAGGCCTACACAGGGTTTATAGTGACCCAGAAAACGTCGAATCGATTGCGTTCTGGAATTATAGGAAATATTGGTCACAAACTTTTTAAAAAAAATCTTGCCAGTCACACTATTTCATGATGCTAGAATTGAGTTATCCACTGATTTATGTTGATTCAAAATTGAAACATCATAGGGAGGCAGAATATACAGCAGTAAATGATACAACAATGTGAAACGAAAACAAAGGCTTCAGGGGGCTTGATCCAGGCACGGAGGAAACAATTGTTGATTGGAGGGGCCGCTATCACAGCACAATAGGCGAAGGTCAAGGGCCGGCGCGGCCGCCTAAGCCCAGGAAGCTTCAGGGGTTTTAGATGGTCAGGACGCGTTCATAGCGACTACTTGCAAGTAATAAAACAAGAAATGTTGTGTAAACTCAATTTGTTTCACCTGTTTTGTTGTTTCTTATCACATTTTTATTCGCCATCAAACAAATGATGACGTCCGGAAGTATAACAAATTTAAATATATCATTTCAACCGAATTTTTCATTAAGCTTAACATGTCACATGTTAATACAGGCTTTTTCTACTTATTGGGGAGCCGAACACAGTTCAGCTTATGAATGTGAATGAGCAAGGATGCCCCTTGTTTTTTTCGCTTTATTCTATCATATTTTTAAATCTCTCTATGCCTCTCTCTCTATTGTTTGTGTCGTGTGTTGGGTTAGAGGGGGAGGGGGTTGAAAATATGGGGGGTGTTCTGCCACCTGTGACACAGTGGCTGTCCAAGACAATGCTTTCAGCCTTACACTGGAGATTTTATGAAAATTGCAAGGAGAGAATGGATATCATGCGAGTACTTGTGCATTTTTTTTAAATCAGAAAGTGCACGTCATCAAGGTGGTATAGAATGATCTTGACATTTGGACTACTAGACCACGTGGTGTTCAAAGTTCGCGGGCTGCAACAAACCTGCTTGTTTTGTCGACATCGGTCGAGAGTACTCTTTTCGGATATTAAATACACCGTCAATCATGGATGAAATCAGGTACAAATCAAGTACCCATTTTATATATACGTATATATTCAAACAATTGAACTTTTCAAATCTGTATGATTAGTTTCTCTTGAGAGAAATTTTATGGGTCCAAATTGCACCAAGTTATCTGGCAAATTGCATTTCTCCCAAATTTTGTCGTCAGAAACCGTTTATTTCGTTAATTTAATATTCTATCTACAAACTTCAATCAGACGGCTTCCATTAATATGTGATATGTTGTTTATAATTTCAGTCCTTATACATGTCTGTCATACAGAACAGCGGCGGTGCTTAGCGATACTTTCAATCTATAAAACTTGTCGTGTTCAAACTTTCCTTGATGCGCGATGCAACAAACATGTGTCACAGTTTGTGTTTGTTTCAATGTTGGCAGAGAGCACTCTTTTCGGAAATTAAACACACCGCCGATCGTGGGTACAACCAGGTAAAGTGAGTCAGTCATTTTCACTCTGTGTGATTGAAATTTCCAGCAGCAATTCTTCTGGGCTAAAATTGTCCAAATTTGTCAGACAAATTGCTTTTCTCTCGATTTTTATGGTCAACATCCATTTATTTCGTGAATATTCTATCTACATACTTCAATCACACGGCTTTCATACATTTGGGATATGTTGGTTATAAGTTCAATCGATATACATGTCTTTCATGCATAAGAGCGACGGTGTCTAGCGATATTTTCTACCTAAAAATCACCCGAAAACTTGTAAAAACTTTGATTTTGACCCCACTACTCGGTCTTAAATCTTTCATTTCTAATCAACGACCGGTCATATTTATTTCAAACTTCAGATCTGAAAAGCCTGATAAATAAGCTTTTCAATGATATTAGCTGTCTAATTTTTGTTGGTTTGGAGCTAAATTTTATAGAAGATCTGGACTGTTGTGCCGTTTTCGCTACAAAATCTTGTTGTTCCCGCTTTAGGTCACTTGGCGGAACCAGTCTAATTAGAGATGCGGCGGTTAAACTTGCAGGCGCCAGGTGGTCAGGAGTGTGAGTCAGAGAGTGGCGAAAGTCCTGATCAGTTCATTGTTAGGTTAAGCAGTTATCTACATAGACGGGTTCAGTTAGACAATTCAATTCGCTTGCTGGATTTAAAAGACTTGATGCTGAAGGAACAATTCTTCAAAAACATGCTCCAAAGACGTTGGTGTATATATTCCTGAGCGGGCGCCTGCCACTTTGGAAGCGAAAACTGCCGAGCAATACCTAATTGCCCATTGTAAGCAGTCGGCCAGTGGAGTGCAGACAGCTTCTGGTAAGAGACAAGGTAAAGCGTACGGACACGGGGGACGATCGGACACCGACACTTGGAAATCCGGAGTGGGACCCAAATGCTACACGTGCAAGGAATTTGGCCACATTTCTAGGGACTGAATCCAAATCGCGATCATTTCAAAGTAAAGTAGAACGGAGATGTTATAATTGTGGAAAACTTGGACACGACACCAAATTTTGGAGATTGCCACAGGACCTTACTAAAAAATCTCACGAAAGTCAGTGGATCACTTGGAGCCAACGTTTCTCGGGAGGTTAGTGTGGGAGGCATAGTGCAATTGTCAAGACCAGTTCAGCTGGCAGACGAAGATGACATACGCTCATGCATGGTGGATAATCAGCTTGTATTGGCCTCTGGAAAATATGTACCATTGGTCAACAGTGCGTGCAGTCAGCCAGCTACTGCAATGGAGTTAACATGCCGGTGAAACAGGGCAAGATTGGCTCGAACATTTTACAGACCCTACGAGACACTGGGTGTAGTGGTATAGTCGTCAGGAAGGAGTTCGTGAATCCTGACCAGTATACTGGCAAGTACACTTACACGCTCTTAATAGACGTGTACGTGAAGTACTAATGGCCAAGATTCAGATTGATATCCCATACCTGTGCGGTGAATTCGTGGCACAATGTTTACCAGGTGCAATCTATGACATCATTATTTTCTCAAGACGACAAGGGCTTGTGGACGATCTTAGATATTATAACGCAAGGTCGTCTGTTGACTCGGGTGATGGTGTCTACATAACCCAGACAGATTCCAGTTCGGCTACGAGATTTCTCGAAGACTTGATAGCCTCTTTATATGAGACAGGATACAACAAAGTCCATGTTTGTTGAATATTAAGCCGATTTATTGTATATTCATTCCACCTAACCCAGGAATGATTGGCGGCATTCGGCAGACATTAACATCGGACCATTTGTAAATGTCTTTCAAACTGGAGATGGTACATCTATCATCGAGACATGATGGTAAATTAGTCTGTCTGTCCACACCGACCATTCCTATATATACAATTCTAGTATATTACAGGAGCACGATGACCCATCAAACTCTCAGTACAGTTGTGACATTTTGCTCGGCTATCTGTCTCATTTTCTAAAAATGCACATCAGACTTGGGATTCACAAAGTAAAATTCAGTGCAATTACATGTACATAACCATTTTCTATATTAACCCATATTAATTAAGAAATAATGTTTTCATAAGCGTGCTAAATCGTTAATTTGCGCACGGTTAGTGTGGGAAAGTTTATATTTTAGGGCAAGGGCGAAGCCCGCGCCCTAAAATGTTTAGACTTTCCCACACTAACCGTGCGTAAATTAACGATTTAGCGCGCTTATGAAAACATTATTTCTATTCTATTGCACTACTCAAATTGATTATCAACAAACATTACAATGAAAGATTGAAAAATACGGTAAACGTTCACAACCTTTCTTCACTTTGTGGAAATGTGCCGTCCGCCTCAGTTGGCAGGGTGTCAATATCATTGGACGAGTTTATGTGGTCTCTCAGAAGGGGGAGCAGTGAAACGTAAATGCAACTAGCCTATTTGTGTGGCATTATTAATCAATCACGATGGAACCAACAGTTAAACTTGAGATAGAAATTTACGGCTTTAATAAATATTAATTTACAGCTTTTTCTGTAAACGCCAAGAACAGATATGAAATTACAAACTTTGATGTGGTTTGTAATTTCTGTGGCCTGTAACCGACATCACATCAATGATAGACACACCCGCCTGAAGCAGAACCGTGGCAGTTGTTGATCTCAAGCAATGATTGGTGTAACGGGTAATCTTTAGATGTATTTATTTATAAGACTTGATTATAATATAGAACGAATGTGATACATTTAAATATCCGTATTTCCTATTTCGTTTGCCTGCCAGATCTCTTAATTTCTCATCGTCAGCGGAGAAAAATCTACCTTTGTTCAGCTGGTCACACTCGTGTTGTGTCTCATTTAAAAGAGTTCCTACTTACAGGGTATCCATTCTATTTGTTTACTCGATTGCACATGCAGGCAGACGGGACCTTGTCCTGCCATTTATCACCCGCCCTGTGAAATGGATTCTCCCGAGCGAACACATGTGCGTGTCAAGATCACGGGTGTAGATTTCATACGTCACAAAGTTCTTAATCGTGCTAAATCGAGTAATAATTGCACGGTTATCAGTGTGTAATAGGTGAAAGTATTATATAATTGAAATTATATAACTGCTTATGTTTTACAAAACCTGACCTAAAAGGTCATGAAACGAAATCTCGGGGACAGCTTTATCAAAACATACAGAACTTAAAATTAGAACACATCATAATATATATGTACTGCGACATTTAATTTTGATGTACAAATTACTACAATATAAAATTGGTGACTGAATAGTCTAACTTTACGTAATTTTATAGTGGCTAAGAAAATCCTATATTTCACAATATGTCAGCGGACTACCAACAAAGGCCAGATTACAAAGGTTCCTCTGCGGAAGATGCATTTGATTGATGTACCGCTCACCCGCGTAGATTACGCCACGTGATATACAGAGGCGATACCACTTAAGAAGATAGACGCCGAGGTTGTGGTAGAAGCTTTGGTTGACATGTATTATCGTGTGGGTGTTCCAGAAAAAGTGTATGAAAGGGGTTGCAAGATTGCGGAGTATAAAGGCCCTCACTACAACCCCATACAACCTGATTTGCAATGGACATGTTGAAAAGTTTAAAAGTTGTTGGAAACAAGGCTCAAAAGGTTGTGTTTTGAACAGCCAAAGCAGTGGCATCGGTACATCAATGCCCTTCTGTTTGCTTACAGAGAAGTACCCCAGGAGTCCACAGGGTTTTCACCCTTTGAGCTGC
>JAVTVY010047817.1:0-23991 GCA_036873755.1 Hanleya hanleyi
CGTGCTTGCGTACGCGTGCAGACATGTTGAGGAAATGAAGGCTAGAGTGCATTGTCTTCTTCTTTTATCTTCTTCTTCTCATTTGGGGGTGTACACCGTCTGTAGTTCACCGGGAAAAATCAGGGTACGCAATCGCAGGGGTTGGGGCGTGTCTTGTTTCAAGTCGATGAGGAGATAGCCATGCGCAGGTTGGGTGGCATCGTCAAAGGCTTCTCGTACAAAGGCCGTGTTCTTAGGGTACATCTGTTGAGCCAGGTGGGTAATTTGTGACGCGTCTCTGGGGTTTTTGAATAACACCACATACTGAGCATTCAAACTAATGTTCCGGTGTTCTTTGTTTTTACTGAAGAGATTCTGTACGATGTAAATGATGCTCAACCGCCGATGATGGCTGCCTTTGGTAAAGAGCCGGGTGATTCGACTATCCGTTTCCGTCATGAGATCGTCCACCACGACCAAGGTGTCTGGGGGTAGTTCTTCAGGGGGTAAGCCTTCCACTAAGGTGAGTCCGGGGACACGGGCCAGTGCCTCGTACGCGGGCTGCCAAGCGCCATAACACCACAGGATACGCGCTAGAGGCGGTGAAATCAGGGCTGACCCATGTTGGATGAGACGTTGAACAAAGTGTGATTTTCCCGACCCCGTCGGTCCAGCGATGAGGCACGTGAATGGATGCTGCCATCGTGGGTCCATTTTCTTTAGGGGATGATTTGACGTTTAGAATGTCGGGGCCGGCGCAGGGGATAGTACTCGAAGGGATACCGTTGTCGGGGTAAACGAGATGATGCACGGGCATCCACTTCAAATCTGTTGAGCGGCGTCGTAGTAGTGGTGGTACTAGAGGGTGGAGTGGAAGGCTCGCTTCTCAGGGATGATACAGGATGAGTGGTAGTACGGATCGTTGTGGTCGTGGGCTGGATGTAGCGGGGTAACGTGATGGCTGGAGTAGACGATGGGCTAGGTGTCTGCGTGGAGACGTGACGGACCCTTGCCGTCTGGGGGGGTGGTAGTGGGGTCGTGTTGGATGATGAAGAACGCAGGTTGTTGAAACAGGATATCACGTAGGATAAATCGTAGAACACACCGGTAAATAACGTACCCAGCACCACGACTAGACACAACACAGTACCGACTTGTGCTTTTCGAGTTCTTAACAGTAAGGGTAGACGTGTACTATCCATGGTCCAAATCCTATACTGAAGGCGGGGGATGATAGGCGTTAGAATTTATAGACGTTTCATGTCACGGTCGGATACCCAGGAATTAAACGAACGAGGCCAGCCTTGCCATTTGACGAAATGATAGCGAATCCCACGTCGACGTTCCGTTTTCAAAATCTTTTCCACCGTGTAGTAGTCTTTCGGTGTTTTCACTATGGGTTGTAATTCTGCCTCGTAAAACGTGCCTTGCAGTCTCTCTCCTTATAGATCTTCCAGTTGATAGACGTGGGGTTGTCGAGGTTTATGGCGCACGATGACAAAATGTTCATCACTCCAGTTCGGTAAATAACTCTTTTCAAATTGTCCTTTCACTTTACTGATCCGCACTACATCTCCCCGTTTGTAACGGGGTGCCGTCAAGGGTGGACTGGAGGAGTACAGCGTAGCCCGTACTTGATGTTCGTTGCCTTCTGTCACAGTACGGGGCGCTCGCTGGATACTGCGATGATAGGCCCGGTTGTAGCCTTGGACTAGTTGAGGCAGTACATCCAGGTAGCGTCGTGTGTTTCGAGCCGTAAAATATTTGTACATGCGTCCTTTGAAGGTGCGATTAAAGCGTTCCACTACCGATGCTTTCGTCTCATTGTACGTGTGATAAAAAAATACCTTCTTTTTCTTAAGAAAGGCTTGAAAGGGTCGATTGAGAAATTCTGTGCCTTCATCTGTTTGTAAATAAAGAGGTTTGCGCCCCGTCTTGAAAATCTGCTGAAACGCGGCTATGAGATTCTCTCCTGTTTTGGTACGTACGGGCAGGACCCAGGCATATTTCGATAGAATATCGATACAGGTCAATATGTAGCGATTTCCATCATTGTCAGGTGCAAATCGACTCATGTCGACCAAATCCGCTTGCCATTGCGCGTCTATCCCTCCCACGATGACCCGGTTACGACGAAAATGACGTCGGGCCGCTCGATGCAAACTATACGTATCCTGAGTTTTTAACCAGTCTCGAACTTCACTTCGACTAATGCCTTGGGCCGCTCGAGTCAATGCCCCCACACCACTATAGGCAGCTGCACTCGTTGGATTATAATACAAATCAGTTAATACTTTGTTAATAGACGTCTCCTTTTTTTTCTCCGATCGCCACCGCCCCATCACACACTTTTCCTTCGTTCGCTCCCGTCCGTGTCGATCTCTTCCCGGGGTGATACTGACCCTCTAGCCGCTGTGCATTCTTTACATATAGACCTTTTTTTCCCAGCTGTTGTAGTAGCGGGTTTACAGAAAGAAAATTCTGCCTCATGTAGTCTTTCATGCGGTTCAGCGAACGCGTGTTCTATAGCACGAACCCACGCTAATTGTTGAGGGGATCGATCGTCCGGTGATAATAACTGGTCGACAATAGGCATTATTTTCTTCAAGGCGGCCCACACAGAGGGAGTTAGGCTGATACTGCGCGTATCTTTATAGCGGCCCACACGTATGCACAGGGGTGGTAGGGTATACACGTACATGGCATTATCCAGATGAACGAGCTGTCCATCCAATTCTCCGTTCAACACGCGTTTAAATTTATTCCACCCATCACGCTCTAGTGTGACGGAATTCCATAGCGATTCAGCGGGGGTCCAGTAAATAGCTAGAGCGTCTTTCGTCAGTTTGACTGTATCTGCATAAACGTATAACCGTACACTGGGTGTAAGAGGCAAAATGGCTCGTAGCGACATGCTTGCTCTCAAGGTCCAACTGATACACACTCTGTCTCTTTCCCTGGTATTTATAGGGCTCTATTCTGTGAGAGGCGGGTCGTGTGCCGAGAATACTTTATCCACCACGGGCACTATTTTTTGCAAAGCCGTCCACAGGTCGGGATCGAGCGTAAATCCGCCTCGTTTCAGAGAGATCAATCGGGCAAAATAAGGGCCGCGAAAAATGTATACATCGTGATCCAGGTAGATACTATTTCCATCTAAATGACCGAATAACACACGTTTTAAGGTAGTCCAGCCATCGAGCGATAATGTAATACGCGCGGGTTCTGGGACGCACCAGCAGCGCGAGTCGTCGTCAATCAAGTCGATGCGATCAGGATATATTATTATGGTACAACCCGAGGTGAGGGTACGGGTGATGATGGAATGGTTTTCCGGGTAGAGTACAGCATCCACTTCGGTAATGATAGATTTCAGCCCCGCCCATAATGCTGGCCAAAGCACAATACCGCTTCCGCCACACTGTTCTAAGCGGGGAAAAAATGAATTCTCTCTACTCCGCCGCAGGTACACATCGTCACCGACAGGTAAAAAATCGACTTCGGGTTCTTGGCTTTGTAATACACGTGTCAATTCCGTCCACCCGGCCAGACTTAAAGTTAATTTCACTTCGATCGGATGTTCCTCGATCAGGCGCAATTCATGCTCGTACACCATAAGAATTACTTTCGACGTGACTTGAAAGAACGCGAGCTCTTTGCCCGGCGATGCCATACTGAAGAATGACAAAAAATACTAGCCCGACAAAAATTTATATATAGATCGATTCAATTTTTCATGGTTAAAAATAAAAAAAATACCCTGGGAAATTAATTAACACTGCCATTATTTTTTTAGACGCTCCCCGAGTGGCTAAATTAAGAGTCTGGACTCCTACGAGGATGAAAATAAAATTTAGTGCATAGCTGGACTCGAATTTCAAGTCTTAATAATTACCTGAACAACCCTAGTACTCTAAAATAGTGAAACCCGAGGCTTGCCAAGCCATAGTATATAGGTAATACAGGCTCTACGTACGTGAAGGGTTTTTTTAAATGATAAAGTGTGTACCCCTAGTACGCATGATACAGCTTATAAATTTAAGGCACCGTTAATTCACGGAATCAATGACTGAAATAGGTAGCCCACATCCTTTTTATAATGTTACCTTAATAAAACAAGGGTATTCCTACGACTAACACATTTAATAAATTATCAAACCGCATAAATTGGTACAATGCACTTTTCCACTTATAACCAAGGGGCCGCAACTCCGTTGTCTCTGACGCAATTCCGTCGGCGCGAAATTTAACCCGCGAACTGCGTAGAAATGTGCGTTCTTCCCGTAAATGAAGGCACTGTTTTCTTGATTTGCTACAGTTTTCATGATCGAAACGAGCTGGAATTTTCAGGGCAGGCGTATCGATTGCTAAGAGATAGACTGGCTCTATTTTTAATCCAGACCATTCATTGATTTTTAATGAAGCGGGTTTTCTGTATTTTCGTATTCCAAGAGTACGGCTCGGAAACTCGGTAAAAATTAAAAAATCAGGACGTAGTCAAGGGGTAGACGGCTGAAATTTTTAATACAAGTCCTTGATTTATGTGAGATGAATTGGAACTAAAAATTCTACGAGCGGTGAGCTGTATTGTAAAAATAACAGCATTTATAATTGACAAGGAAACACACCGAATTTTCCCAGTGTTCCCAGAATATATCGTCTACATACACGATTTCGCTGACGTCCGCGTCTTGTTTATATATAGTGGCTTCTCTTCAATACGATCATCATAAAATTTTTCACATTGTCGAAAAAGCAAGCTACAGCGAAGAAGATGTCCACCACAAACCGACTTTCCGGCAGAAAGGAGCGTATGATGCGCCAATATGTTCGGCGCTTCTGGCGTGATGAGTTTAACAGTTGGAGAGCCACCTTGCTGAATAGAGATGAGGGCCACAACACCACGGCGAATAATGTGAGGGCACTGTTGGTTGCCGCACATTCTACCATCAGCGAGGGGGACTGGTTCGACCAATTACAACAACTGGTGAATGTGATGCATCCCAGTCCTCCTGGCCCAGCAGCAACCACAGTGCCCGATTTGACCTGTGACGAAGTACTGTCACCATCTTCACCGCCGACCAGTACAGCGCCGAGCAGTGCAGCGTGCCGGGCAGAAACAGAGGAAAAGGAAATTCGACCACCATCACCCTTTCCACTAGAGGACTTCCCTTCCTGGGCGGGATGCGAGGATGATAATGATGAAGATGACACCCCTATCATCGTATATGAACAGCCTCCCCCCACGGTTGCGGCAGCCCGATTTGCTGATGGGCGCCCCCTTGACGCTGACATAGATGAGGAGTACGGCATCAGCCCCTACCGCTACTTTCCTGTGAGCCACTTTGTCAGCCATAAGACCACCAAGGAGATGTAAAAATCCCCAGAATAAACTGGGAAAAAAAATAAATGCCCTTTTAAGGGCAAAACCATTCCTTCCGAGGGAGGAAACTTCTAACTAGCACATAAATTTAACGCACAGAATGTCCTACATTACTCCCTTTTTATTAGCAAATCAAAAAAAACAATCCCTGGCCTATATGAAAACGTTCTTGTCAGAACGGATCTCTATCACATATATCAAACACAGGATTTTTTTCTTTTTGCCCCATTAATTAATAAACAATCTGCGCGATAACGGATTGTTATTTTTTTTCAACCGGGGGACATAACCCCGAATAATGGATAATTTATTTTTGATCAAAATAGCCCGAATGCATCACGGGGCTTTTATTTTTGAATGAACACAGGGGTTATAAGGTGTGGGGATTTCGTTTTAATTGTGTGCGTGTGATTAGCAGTTCTCTTTCGGAAAAGATAATTGGGGTAATTTATTTTTGATAAAAATAGCCCGAACGGGGCTTTTATTTTGAATGAACACAGGGGTTATAAGGTGTGGGGATCTCGTGTTTAATTTTGTGCGTGTGATTAGCAGTTCTCTTTCGGAAAAGATAATGTCCTGAAAAGGACAATTTTTTTTCTGTTTTTTTCTTTTTTTTTGCTATGTAATAAAGGCGTCTTCTCTCTGCGCATACGGTACAGGTAAGCGGTAATAGTTCACACGGTTGGGCATGATTGGCTTCTGCACAGGTAGGTATTTGGGCCCGACGATGGATGCAGACTTGACACAATGCCGAATGACCGCACGGGGCTATGGCAAACCGGGCAAATTGGTTCGAACACTCTACACAGGGTAGATATAATTGGCTTTGTCGTTCTGTGTTACAACCCAATGTTGAAGTGGAGATCGCCCATACATAATACACCTCATCGTGCATTTTTTGGAGGGGAGGTGTCCTCTCTCTCTTGCCCCTTGTATCTTCCCTGTTGCGTAGCCGGACATCTTTTCTTTTTTTCTGTACCCGCTTCTTCTTCTGGGTGAAATGTTCTCCTCTGTTCTCTGTTGCCTTGGCATCGGGTCTTTTTTCTTTTTCTTCTGTAGCCTGGATGCTTCCCTGTGTTTCGGCGGGTGTCTCTTGTACCGGTTCGTCTAGAGCTGGGGGTGATTTCAACATCTTTTCTAACTCGGCGTGTATCTTGTCAAAACAGGGATCGACGGCTGGAAAAACATCCGGTAGGGTTGAAGTTGAAGTTGAAGCAGGCTGGTTCCCAGGTGAAGGAGGAAATAATTCTGCCATGATATCAGTTATCCAGGGTTGGTCATGACCTTGCAAACTGATGATATTCCCGTAGAGTTGATTTTCATCATGGGTCATGAAGTCGTCAATATCCTTGATTTCAATCAGCGGTAGTGACTGCATGACTGGGTATTGGTGAATAATTAAAAAAAATACAGCGGCTATTTATAGTGTAATTCACGCGGACGTCAGCGATAACACTCTAGTTGTGTGATATATTTTTACGACACTGCCAATATTTGTGTTTGTTCCCCATTTTAAAAACGACTGTCATTTTTCAATAACTATCAACGCACCTCGATTTTTATTGCAAGTTGCCCTCAGGCAATTCAATGTATTGTATAAAATTTGTTTAACCGTCTAACGCTACACACTACCGCTATTTATTAATTTTTATTCATTTTAAAACGCATAAAAATCGTGTACGGGAGTCTGAAACACCAGATATATGGGAAATAAATTAATTTTCCTGACTAAAAAACGTGTATAGACTCTGGGTGACAGTCGTCTAATAATTCCATGAAAATTGTGACGGGTTTTATCGAAAAAATCATAAGAAATTTAATACTTTGGGACAAGGGGTACATACACAGCACAGTAGGATTCTTGCACTGCCTGACACGGGTGAGTGGGTGGGTTCAAAATGGCGTCTGTGGATTGGCCGTCATTTTGTACTCCCAATCACTATACAGTGGGTGAGCCTATATCTCGCACGCACTGACGCCGGTGAGTGGGTGGGTTAAAAATGGAGGACTGTGCATCACGGCCATTTTGTACTCACCTCCCCACTAGACTATAAAAAGCCTATAATTTTGATATGTATTCACCAATACACCATCATGAGTTTTCGAAGACGACGTGCCCCTCTGTTTACACATCATCCGACTCGAGACCCGAGAATTGCTCAGATAGAAGAACACAGAGAAATCGTTGCCCATGAAGAAGATGGAAGGGAATTGACGATCATCTCCAGTTTTCAGCGAGTACTTGAAGATGAATCCACGTTAATCAACAGTACCGAACAACTCGCACAACAATTGCGGGAAGAAGTAAGAACAGAAGAAAGTAGCCGGATACGAAGACTGAGTGAACAACAGGACCAAGACATACACAGAATGGAAGAAAACGACAGTGATGTGACGGAAGGTGGAGAACAAGACGAGCTGCCCTGGCTAAATTCTAGTAGACCTCCCACAACAACCACGATGACACCGCCTGTCTACACTGAAAGTATAAGGACTGAAGACCCTACAGCCGGACCTCCTACCATTGCCGAAACTCCCACAATTTCAGCGGTAGAAACACCACAACCCTGTCGCCACCAAGTCGAGATAATCCAACTCAATGAACAGATTATGGTCATGCAGAGAGGACTGGATGGGATGGAGACGACCATGAATGGGATGGAAGCGCAAATTACCATACTCAAGAAAGAACGCCGTGTCGAAGAGAAAAAAACACGATGCAGTATCTGTACGGAGGAAGAAAGTTGGTACGCCGTGTTACCTTGTGGACATCTTTGCCTATGTAAGGATTGCTGGGTAACCCTGACGTGTCAAGGTGCGATGTGTCGATGCATTGATGCCGGCGAGTCCCATTTGAAAATAAAATGTCCGATATGCAGAAAACATGTAGGAGGCGTGAAGAGAATATTCCGCGCCTGAGTGTGTCGTATCACGCTATCAACGGCCCTTTTCAGGGCCAACCCATCTTTCCGGAAGAGAAAACTTCTTTCCTAAGCACACCAACTAACACCAGATGCCCATCATGCTTTTTCCCCAAAAAAAAATTTTTTTCAAAATTTTTTTTTTGAAAACAAAAATCTTCATACGTCAGGTCAACAAAATTTTATTTTTGAGGTAGAGGGTCGAGTGAGGTATAATATTGAAGCTGACGTGAAATGCTTCACAATGATACCTCACTCGACCCGATTGGACCATTAGGGACGCCTCTAACCTCAAAAAAGATTATTTTGAAGATAAATATCAACATCCGGTGAATGAAGATTTTTTTATTTTAGAGGTAGTGGGTCGAGTGAGGTATCTAATGGAAGCTGACGTGAAATGCTTCACAATGATACCTCACTCGACCCGATTGGACCACTAGGGGCTGCCCTAACTCCAATAAAGGCTATTTTGAATTTTCTGCGCATGCGCGAAGTCCAAAGGCTATGAAAATAGCCTTTTTTGGGGGTTAGAGGCGTCCCTAATGGACCAATCGGGTCGAGTGAGGTATTAAATTGAAGGTGACGTGAAGGAGCATCTGATAGACTGGGTATGGGCTTGAATTAGGGTAATTGTGCGCATGCGCGAAGATGATATCAAAAATATCAATCTTCAAAAATAGCCTTTTTGGAGTTAGAGGCGTCCCTAATGGAC
Source organism: Hanleya hanleyi (assembly GCA_036873755.1). Classification (NCBI taxonomy): domain Eukaryota; kingdom Metazoa; phylum Mollusca; class Polyplacophora; order Lepidopleurida; family Hanleyidae; genus Hanleya; species Hanleya hanleyi. The sequence goes on from JAVTVY010047817.1 coordinate 8,996, forward strand.
CAATCGGGTCGAGTGAGGTATCAAATTGAAGGTAACGTGAAGGAGCATCTGATGAACTGGTGTAGGTTGAACTATAAGCATTCTGCGCATGCGCAATCTTCAAAATAGCCGTTTTTGGAGTTAGGGCAGCCCCTAGTGGTCCAATCGGGTCGAGTGAGGTATCAATGTGAAGCATTTCACGTCAGCTTCCATTTAATACCTCACTCGACGCACTACCTCTAAAATAAAAAATAAAAAAAATCTTCGTACACCCGATGTTGACATTTATCTGCAAAATAGCCTTTTTGGAGCTAGGAGAGCCCCTAGTGGCCCGATGGAGCCGAGTGAGGTATCAATGTGAAGGTGAGATGAAGGGCCATCTGATGGACTGGTGTGGGTTGAACTATCAGCATTCTGCGCATGCGCAAGAATGGAAATAGACGTTTTTGGAGCTATTTGACTATTAAAAAAAGGAAAAAAATGAACACTAAGCATTTTTTTAATTACTATTTTTTTATTAACACACAATGAACGTATTCACAATTGAATTTAATACAATTATAGGTAAGTATTGAATTTTTTTAATACAATTAACAGTGAAAAAACTCTGAATTTTTGTAATACAATCTCTCCAGATCAATACATGTTTTCCTTGTTCTCAATAGTTCGTCAACAAGACTTGTTTGAATTCATCATCATCTTTCCGTCCTTGGTGCACATAGATGTACGTCACGATTTCTTCACGTGGGATTTTGGAAGGACAAGCCGCTACCACTGCCGTAGCAATTTGCGCCTCCGTCACAGCCTGTAGTGCTTCAGTGAGGGACTCGTATGAGGCTACCAGAGTGTTCATGTGAGGTCTGATGAGCTGCAGGACTGTCTCGATGTACTTCTCATATATATAGTGCGACACCTGGTAGGCCAGAGTTTGACGAATTGTACTGGCTAGACGCTGCAACTCCCGCCAGGCCGTTAATTTCAATGTGACCCCTTGAGGACAAGCCACCAGCTCTTGTGTATCTAACCTTTTTCGCCATTTTCGAATATGCACCAGGAGCTGGTCATTGAAATAAGCACAGCTCACATAGATGTCGTCACCCACAGGAAATTTCGCTTCGTTATTTCCCTGGTCACGAATAACCGCATCGATGGCGTAATCAAGGGCCTCCAGTTTTTGCCAGGTGTCCAGGTTCATGGCAATATGCTTACCAGGTCTGTCGTTAAAGCCCGCTGCATTAAAATGCACTTCTTCATCTTTGACACTGACCGTTAAATAGGGTGTGAGCTCCCAAATGTCCTTGTGAGCTGCCTGGTGAGCCGCGTCGATCAGATTGTTGATCTCCTGGACAGACAGAGGAAGTTCTTGTTTCACTTGCTGGTTCTCAACCACAGGTATTACTAACGGTGTTAGTCGAGGGCGTTTGGGTCGTCCAGCCCGTTTAACAGGTGGAGTACTCTCTGGGCTAGTACGTTTGCTACCTGTACGCTCTTCGTCCACCACTAACATAGCCTCATCTGGTAGAACGGCGTCGTCGGCTATCAATAGATGTGCTAGTTCTTCATTTCCCGTGATCTTCAGCCCCTCCTCCAAGAGTAGACATGCATAGGGGCCATGGCGCAGTAGAAAGTCGATGAGAGCTTTGTTTTGTCCTGAAAAAGTTTTCTCGGCCATGATATCGTCGACATGCTCTTTCATGAGTATGTGTTCCTGCATAAGGAAATCACATAGTTCACCCACACGCTGTATTTCATCAATGAAGCGAACACGGTTGTTTCGAAGCGACACTAGCACGGTTGGCTCCATGACTATAGGCTCAAGCTGATGAGCAACTGCTACGGTGTAAAAGTATGGTGAATGGGCACCGGTAAAAGTGAAAAAAGTAAAAGGTTCACAGCCCATACAACACAGGCAAGCTGACTGGATGACTGGCTGGCTGACTGGCTGGCTGGCTAGAGGTGAAGCAGACTAGAGGTGAAACAGGCAGGCTGGCTGGTCAGGTCACGTAAGTCAGAGTGCTCCACAAAGTAGTGCAATTGAATACACCCTTTCCCTAAAAATCGACTGCTTTTATACATCACCCCGGTGAGTGGGTGGGTTCAAAATGGCGGACCCTTATTTTACACACACAACACCCTCAGCCACCATTTTAAACCCACCCACTCACATCCCAGGTCAAATCAGTGCACCCGAGTGAGTGGGTGGGTTCAAAATGGCGGACTTTCAACGTCCCAGAGAAAATAACCGGCCGCCATTTTGAACCCACCCACTCACAGACCCCGGTGAGTGGGTGGGTTCAAAATGGCGGACCCTTATTTTACACACACAACACCCTAAGCCGCCATTTTAAACCCACCCACTCACATCCCAGGTCAAATCAGTGCAACCGAGTGAGTGGGTGGGTTCAAAATGGCGGACTTTCAACGTCCCAGAGAAAATAACCGGCCGCCATTTTGAACCCACCCACTCACATCTCAACTCACACATGCGCACAGACACATTTCTGACGTCACACCAAGTTCTGCGCATGCGCAGTGAGGCGCTAATCGGACGATTTACACATTGTATACTACTAAAGTGTAAGGGAAATGTGTTGCAGCAAATCACAGAGCTTTATCCTCGCAATATTTGTCCTCCGATATACAAGGACTGCTACCTGTGTCCTGTGACACCTGTGAATACTGGGAGCAAATTAAAATGTGTCCAGGTTACTCCTGCAGAATAATGATGGTTACAGAGGTTGGAGAGTTTTGACTGGACATGCCCTCCCTGTATTGCATCACTAGGAGAACTACCTTTTACAAATGTTAGATGTCGATTAGGAACATCAGCAATGTCGGTCTGAATGAGATGGAAGAATTACCTTTTGGAAATATCAGCCAGATGTCTGACAGGTAGCATCAATAATACCAGTTTAAGGATCATCCTTATCTTTGAGATTTTCGAAAAAATTTGCCAAGTCTAAATTTCCAAAAACGCGCCCCTCATCATTAGAGTGACCAAATTTTATGACGCAATGATACCATGAGTCATGAAAGGACAAAAAATGTACCGGTATTTCTCTTTTTGTGAAATGTTTTCAATACCTTTGTGAAGCAAAAATGAAATGAACTGACGAAAAAATTTGGAAGCGACTTTCAGAAATCAATACTATAACAGCCCAGGAAAAGGATAAATAAAATGACTCAACTAAGTTTTGGATATCCTACAAGCAAAATTATCCATTTCACCGGAAGCACCTGACCGTACATACATTTTCGACTCTGCACGTGTGCATAAATGACTGCAGAAATCTTGCCATTTTGCCTTCGATATCACAACGAAATAAAGATAATTCAATAGGAAATAAACTATAGCAGATATCAAATTCAAACTTTCCACAAATAAGCTCACTTTTCAACCCATTTGTTGACATAGAAATCAAATTTAGCGCTTCAATTCCACACAGTTCTAAATGTGACAGAGCGTGCTTCTTTTCCAAACAAGGTGACCCATCACATCTCAATAATATTCATAGGCCCAAATAAGCATGTCGAAAATATTGTCCATTACATGTATAAACATCAAAGAAACATCATAATTCAGTGAAATATGGTGATATTTAGCATACAAAATATTTAATTTGATGGTTTCATTGCAAAAAATAATTTTTGTAAACCTCTCTGGAGAGGTACTTTTTCCAGTCGCCTTACTCTAATATCCTGTCGCATGCTTCTCGAGAAATCGTGTGAGATCTGGTAAGTTAGTAAAACTGAGGAAAACCAGATCATTCGTCTAATTACATCAAATTTAGACAACAAAGATGGTAGCATAGTGAATTTCAGTGAGTAGCCCTCCCATCTGAATGGTTCTGCATTCCGATCGCGTGTTCTGAAAGCATTTGTCGATGAGAATGGGTGAGCATAAATGTGTGTAGCTGAATGACATTAACCCTCTGGACTATGTGCCAACAACAACATGAAAAAACAACAATACGTTGAATGACACATCTCATTCAGATTGACTTTGATTGACAGGTGTTCAATTTTGTGCAAAAGATTAATGCATCGAGGCCGGCAAAAGTGCACCTGAGCAGGAAGAAATGTGAAACGCCATTTTTCTGAACAATTCAGTCTGTTTGACCAAGTGTAGTATTCTGTTTTCAAATTCTGTGAGATTTTTTTCTGTAATTTGACATCTCTATTTTCTCTGTGTTAAAAATCAGGATTAAATTCCATGAGACTCCCGTTTATCCCATGTTATTTTCGGAAAAGATTTTCCGTGACAGTGAGATCAGAGCAGATTTGTTGTAACTCACGGGAGTTCCGTGAGACTTGGCAGTTATGGAGATTATTCAACTTTATTTGTGAGTTAAACAGTCACTACATTTCTTCAATTTCCAAATTTTAGTTCAAGAAATCCACTACATTTTTGGGTCAATTTTGTCCCACAAAGTCATTTTTTTCGAGTTAGTTCAAAGAAATAGTCATATTTACTTGTGTTTAATGGTGTTTCCTATCTTTCTGAGATGAAATATTGCGTGCTTTATAATTTAGTGCCTTTCTTGCCATGCTTTAGTGATATGTATTTCACTTTTATTATTTGAGGGCCTCAAGGGAGAACAGTTTATGTAAACTGATTGTGTCACCCTCTGAAAATAAAGAATTTATTATTATTATTATGTCAGGGCTGTAAGATCACAACTTTACAGATTTTTTCCACAGTTATGTGGATACCTTGTCAAAAAAATGTTTTAATTTTTTTTTTAGTAGAGTGGATTCTGCTTGTTCATCCGGCTGAGTTTGTGTCCGTCCATCTGTCCGTCCAAAATTTGTTTGCGGGCAAATCAAATCAATATACCATAACACGAGGCGTCGCTTGGGATTGTGTTTCATCCACTTGCAACTACAGGTAGCGCCACCTGGTGGCAAAATCCAAAAATTCATTTCCAAGCGATAACTTGAGAACCGTTCATCAGATTCTTCTCAAATTTGATATGAAAATACCATGAGCTGTCGCTTGGGATTGCGATTCACCCACTTACACTGACAGGTGGTGCCACCTAGTGGCAAAATCCAAAATTGTTTCCGGTCATTAACTTGAGAACCGTTCAATGCTTTCTTCTCAATCCACTTGCAACTACAGGTAGTGCCACCTGATGGCAAAATCTGATCTGATTCGTTTTCAGGCAATAATTGAGAACCACTTACAGATTGTTCTCAAATTTGGTATGCATATAACATGTCATGAGATATCGCATGAGATTGCGTTTCACTCACTTGCACTAAAAGGTGATGCCACCTGGTGGTGGCAAAATGCAAAATTCATTTCCAGGCAATAACTTGAGAACCACAGATTCTTCTCAAATGTGATATGTATATATCATGTCATGAGCTTGGGATTGCATTTCACCCACTTGTGCTTACAGGTGGCAGCAGTTATTTCCGGGAATATCCAGAGGGTTGTTTTGTTTTGGTTGTATTTACAAATTTCCTTCTCAAAGTTTCGTCAAACATATGTGCTTGAACATTGAGTCAAAATGTTGTTTTATGCAAATTGTGTTATACTACTGCATCAGTTTGCCAGTAAAGATGGCTATATTTGGTCTGGACAAAAAAAAAGGTAGAGAGCTTCCCTCCCACATCTTTTTTTTCTCTTCAAAACGGTGCCTGTGAAGTCTGATATTAATTTTATTAAGCCCAATGGTTCAATCAGTGGTTAATACATGAGCGTATACAAATGCCATAATTCTAAACTATGCCTCCAAACTCCTGCACCCAAAAAACATCTTGATCGAGACTGTTAAGGGGCTGAGGGGTTGTAGCACCTCTGGTCCCTCATGTTCAAAAAAATAGTTGCACAATGCTATGAATAATCAATATTATAACTTGGAAAGCTCTGTGAATATTTCATTATAGCTCTGTTAATATTCCGGCATATATTTATGCTCACATTTGGAAAATATGACATCACAAAATTCCAATTCCATTGGTGGATTCCCGGAATATCAGATTTAGAATTCAACTTCATTAATGTTGTAGTACTCGTGTATTTTTCTAGCTTGATCAAAATCTTTCTATAATACCGTGTTGGTGGAGAGTGAGACTCGTTGGGCTTGGTTATACCATTAGGCAAGTCATTGCATATTGATGGGGCTGGTGCCCCATGAGTGTTGTTCATGTGGCCAACTTATCAGGCTGGTCAAAAGGATTGCTGATAATTTAGTTGAATTGAAATCAGCCCTGCTGTGATCAATTCAGCGCAGTTATTAGTTCCAGTCCTATGAAATCAGACTATTTGATGGAATTTCTGCATGCAAGGCCTGTTAGACATAGATACATATAATAGCCTATAGGCTCTAGTTATTTTCTGCTACTCGGAACGATTTATGTGCTAATCTGGCTGCCTTGACGGACCAGTGATGTATTTAAACTACTCTCGGGTGTCAAGTAATTCCGACAAGTCATAACATTTGATGACACGAGGTTCTCTATGCGATATGCGAAATTCGGAAATTTGAGCTTGGAAGTAGGTGATTTCTTTTTTGGAAACGTGAAACTAAATTGTGGGTAATCCAGCTGAGTAAAGAATATACCTGAATCTCTCGGTATGTGCGATATATTATACGGTATACCGATAACCATAGTACGAAGACATATTACCGCCGAATGAGGTCCGTTACACTATCTTGTCTAACAAATAAACCACGAAGGTGTTGTGTGTGAAGTAATGGGGTCGTTGTTCCTCAATAGATGTTTCCCATGGCGTGGGATATAATCAGTCAAGGAAATCAGACGCATTAGACTACTTCAATACGAGCAGAGTGATAATCAATATTTCCCCAATGATAAATGCAGACTCTCCTACAAAAATAAAGAATGTCTATAGTTGGTCCAATTTCATCCTAATTGTGACTGATTGTGCCAGACATATTTGATTCAGTGCCAGCAAAACAGATCTGTGTTTTCTGAAGTCTCGCCGGTGTATAGCAGTATGTGTTATCAAGGTAGATAAAACCATAATGTCAGTTCCATGGAAACTGGAAAAAGATGATATTTATGGGCCGTGAGTGGTAAAAAGTACCAACAACTTATATACAGTTTTAGGGCAAAAGCTATTAAGAAGGCACATTATATTTATCCATTGATATTTCTATGTTTGATGTGAGGTACTAGCTGAAATGCATGTTAATGTTTTAGCTTATGGCATCAGGCATTAAATCTGTCTTGAGGGTTGTCTTCGTGCATGTGTTTGCATGTAGCTCTTTCGGTGAGATTGTTTCTGGGTTATGTCTGCTATAGAATTGACAGTCCCATTAATTCACACTCTCTATTTCCTCCTGACTTTCATTATATAGTTCTTTTGCCTTTAAACCAATTGACAGATTTCTCTTTTTATACCAGGAGAGCTATGCGGTTATGTAGATGTCGCGCACCAAAATTGAGGTCAATATGTCAAGGTCACTGTGACTCAGAATTGTAGATCGTAATTTTTGTGAGTGGATATGCGAGGGAAATACAATGTGTCGCATAGCAAATATTAGATCAAAGGCGAAGATAACTGTGACGGAAAATCAGGAAAGTCATTTATGATGAGAGGGTGCGTTATTGAGAGACGATATGTCCGCCATCAAAATTGAAGTTAACTTTAACGGTAAACATCAATGTGACCCCCAAACCAGGAAATTAATGAAAATATTCTGCTATAATTCCAATTCAGGGAAGTGGAATGTCATCAAACTTCTGGAGTACCTCATGCTTATGGCAAGCAAGATAACAATTGAGGTCAAAAGGTCAAGGTCATCGTGGGTCAGTTATCAAGAAATCATCGCAAAGATTTCAATGTGTGTACATTTAAATCGAGGGGTAGCAAGATTGCGGTTAGAAGGTCAAGGTCATTGGTCATCAAAAACCATCTTAGTTCATTAATCGCTTAGTGGCGACGAAATACCATTCTAAATATTGGACAAACACAACATAGTGATTGATTTAACGTGATACGGTCTCCTCTTAAACGTTTCTGCTGTAATTTCCTCCCTCGACGTCCTCTTCCAACTTCAATCTTACCTAAATATCCCGCTTATTTCAACTGAAAATGGAAGATGAAATTACTCCATTGGTCATTGGCGACGATATCATCTTGAAAAGGCGTGAAAACGAGCGGGAATTAAGAGATTTACATAATATTAAACAATTTGAACTGAGCGCGATAGAAGCTGCTTATAAAGCGTTGTGCTCTTTATTTAATTTATATAATTTTGCTGAATATATTTACTGCTGCTGAGCGAGATACGCCATACGATGGTCCTTCTAAAAACAATACCAACCAGAAAGGACTATAGAAGTTAAACTGTCGGAATCGTCGCTCTTCGTACTCGAGAAACTATGTGGTCCTCATTATTATGAAGGTCCAGTTCCATATATGTTACGTTTGTTCGACCTTTCAAACCCAGGGAAAGTAGAATCATTGAAGCAGTGACCCGCTGCTAAAGGAGTACAGTACCGTGTCTTAATCAGTCTCTTATTTTTCCCTGTTTATTTCATCTGTACTTCAACAGGAACCTATGAATTTGATAAATATACCGAGATCTTGTCAAATTATTTAACGTATATTGTATCTCACTGTAGTGCCATGAAGTGTAATTATTTGTGTGTGGTTGACATCAATCGATCAAGTTTGCCGATGTGCTGCCCCTCTGGGTCACAGCCGTGTTTACTCTCAGAGGATTTCGTTACACGACGGTTTCTTCGTTTCCAATCGTTGTGCGTGCTTGTTGTGACGTGTTGATAAAATCTTCGGTCTTAGTTCACGTGTCAGCTCGTCATACACCTTGAGGTGGCAACAAGGTTGAATCGCGTTCCTGTCTTTTGTGTATAATCTTTCCTGACATTCGCCATCGCTTCTTTGAGATCAGCGTGTGAGGGCGCGTGTGTTCGTGCATGAGCAAATGTGAAACTCAAAATGTCTTACATACGGAACTGTTGTTCAATGCATTTAGATATGCAAGAAAGAGTATATGTATTCGTCCCATCATCTATCTTTCTTGCAACTACTTAAGATGAAACCAGTATGTAGCTTGCAATATGCTTTTAACAAAATCGGGTTCACTAAGCGGATTAGAAACTTCAAACCCGTGTTGCCTGTTTCCGATGGTCTCGAGTATTCTTCCCGATTTGCTTTAACACAAGGAAAGCCAAATGAGACACAGAGTTATTGAGCACACCCGCAACTGTTAGTACGAACAATGATTTCCCATCATGCACAAAATAGAATTCATTACTTAAGGGTTGTTATACATAGTGACAAGCGCACAGATATACAAGGCTTCTGTTCAGTATAGAAACTGATGGCCTATACTCAACCAAATTAACTTCTTGGTCAGCATTATGTATTCATTATTTTGTGATATTAGAGTTCTAATTACAAGCGTCTAGTCCGTCATTCATAATCCAGCCGTCGTCTAAAGCTAATTGTACAAAGGCACTCCTGCTCTTGGAAACGCCTACGACATTCATTTTGATTGAATAATATATGTCAGCGGTTGGATGACAGAGACATCCGGTTAAATGTTTACAGGCGACATTAGCATTTGTTATCAGGCACACATAGATTTGTAGCTAGGCTATAGTAAATGTCGGACCTGAAGTTGTCCTTAGAGAAAAAGCTATATCGTCCAGTTACAGAAGAACTGTTATAGGTTTTTAATGGTTAACCGATTTTCCAACTAGAATCAATAGACCCGTCCAGTAAACATTGGAATATTACCGGCGTCTCACCGACTTCTGGCATGGCACATCGGGAGCCAAGATTTGATTACGCTATCTGCTGACTGGGTGAAACATGTACCGTACCGAAATTCATTCGAACTACGATAATTTAATTCCCACTGCTTTCTTTTTATTTTCTGTTACTCGGAACGATTTATGTGCTAATCTGGCTGCCTTGACGGACAAGTGATGTATTTAAACTACTCTCGGGTGTCAAGTAATTCTGACAAGTCATAACATTTGATGACACGAGGTTCTCTATGCGATATGCGAAATTCGAAAAATTGAGCTTGAAAGTAGGTGATTTTTTTTTTGGAAACGTGAAACTAATTTGTGGATAATCCAGCTCAGAAAAGAATATACCTGAATATTAATGCATAGAAGGTAATGGTGCCATTCCTTCACGCTTCATTGATATCACCAAACCACGTTATGATATTTCCATTCAATAATAGTCGTATATATTGTGGATCTGTCGGTGTGTGCGGTATATTATACGGTATACCGATAACCATAGTACGAAGACAAATTACCGCCGAATGAGGTACCGTAACACTATCTTGTCTAACAAATAAACCACAAAGGTGTTGTGTTTGAAGTAATGGGGTCGTTAGTAGTAGGTAGAGTTGATTAAATAGCCACAGCCCTCAACTGCGCATGCGCAGAATTTATTTTGGGGGCGTGGCTATGTGTGTGCGCATGCGTGAGTCTATGCAAATGAGTTTGATGCCAATGAGGTCATTGGGTTCATTGGGTATATTCAAGATGGCGGCTTGTTTTTGTAGGGTGGGGGTGGTCGGATTCAAGATGGCGGCTTGTTTTTGTATGGTGGGGGTGGTCGGATTCAAGATGGCGGCTTGTTTTTGTAGGTTAGGGGTGGTCGTATTCAAGATGGCGGCTTGTTTTTGTATGGTGGGGGTGGTCGTATTCAAGATGGCGGCTTGTTTGTGTGTGTTATGGGTTTTTCCCAGCCCTCATTTGCATATGTTCAAGATGGCGGCTTGTTTTTGTAGGGTGGGGGTGGTCGGATTCAAGATGGCGGCTTGTTTTTGTAGGTTAGGGGTGGTCGGTTTCAAGATGGCGGCTTGTTTGTGTGTGTTATGGGTTTTCCCCAGTCCTCCTCATTTGCATAGGTCGTTTTCAAGATGGCGGCTTGTTTTTGTAGGGTAGGGGTGGTCGGTTTCAAGATGGCGGCTTGTTTGTGTGTGTAATGGGTTTTTCCCCAGCCCTCATTTGCATATGTTCTTTTCAAGATCCCCAGCATGTCACTTTCCCGATCCCCAGCCCTCATTTGCATATGTGTTTCAAGATCCCCAGCATGTCACTTTCCCGATCCCCAGCCCTCATTTGCATATGTGTTTCAAGATCCCCAGCATGTCACTTTCCCGATCCCCAGCCCTCATTTGCATATGTGTTTCAAGATGGCGGCTTGTTTGTGTGTGTTAGGGGTGGTCGTTTTCAAGATGGCGGCCTGTTGTCCGCTGAAAATATGCAAATGAGGTCTTTGGGTGTCGTTTTCAAGATGGCGGCTTGTTTGTGTGTGTTAGGGGTGGTCGTTTTCAAGATGGCGGCCTGTTGTCCGCTGAAAATATGCAAATGAGGTCTTTGGGTTTTTTCAAGATGGCGGCTTGTTTGTGTGTGTTAGGGGTGGTGTGTTTCAAGATGGCGGCCTGATGTCCGCTGAAAATATGCAAATGAGGTCAATTGGATATAAAAGGAGTCCATTTTTTAGGGTAGGGGTGTATTTCAATCTGACTTACCTGACCTGTCTGCCTGCCTCACCGATTTTCCTGCCCGCCTGCCTAACGGACCTCCCTGATCACTGCCTGTGTGTAATCATCTGCCTGACCAGTATCATTGACCAGTATCACAGAGTAACACCAATCAACGTCGTACACGTATGTAATATACATTAATTTTTAATAATATCCATGCTAGGAAATGTCCCCCTCCCCCTCCCCCTCCTCCCAATGGATAAATAGATGGTAGTGTGGCGAAAATTTAAATTATTACCTACTCAGTACATATTATGGTTAATTTTAAAATTAGTTCGATTTGCAGAATGTAAACAAACACCCACATTCTGAAGCCTCACTAACACAGCCCGCTTTGTTTATTTTTGGTGTCGTCTGCCGGTAATTTTGACATCGTTTTGGCAAGACATTTCAAGACCCCCTCCCCCCCCCTACGGACATTTTTGTAAGTTTAACCCATTTATAAATTTTCTACGGAAAATTCCTGTACGAAATAGGAAGTACATATATAGGAGAACATTGTCCTGACGTAAGAAGTTTGTACGTTTCATATTTACGGAAAAATAGATTTTTATATTTGAGTCGGCTTTTCGCGCACACCATACCAGCCTATACTAAAAAACAACTGTCAACTTCGTTTTAGTGCGTCACAAAAAGTGCGCGAATGAACTATTTCTAAATAATTTCATGACGAATTCTGCTAAGGTTAGAAAGTACAGATATTTTATGATTTAGTCCTGAAGTACCAGCTCGTAAGATGTTGTAATTGTTGAGATATTAATTTGTGAAGTTTGACAATTTTCTGTCTTCGAGCTTCGGACGGCGGCCATATTGGTTATATTTTGTTCAGCGGAGTGTTAGTTTGTCGTGATAGACAATCGATAATTAATCATATTTAGAGATATATTTCTCAAGACAACCTTGCATCCAATGAAAATATAAGTGTTAAGGCTTACATTGCTTACCTTGCTAGCCAGATTGCTGCCTAAAAGGTGTTATTTTTCAATAAAGCGGCATCTGTTCCCGCCGATGCGATGTGAAGCCAACACATGTGTACGTGTCGTTGCTAATGGCAACGCAACAGCTGTTTCGCTTAAGGGGTCGACTCCACTTACCGGCCTACGGCCGATGTTTATGATCTAATTGGTTTAATATCCTGTAGATTCCAATGTTATTCATACGTTATGACTTTTGTCTAATCCTTCATTCAATATCGAGCCGTCGTCTTTTAAAGAATTTTCTCGTCCATAATCCAAAGACAGCATTAGCACCAAACAATTTATTTGGCCTGTATGGGTATAGGGGTGATCGGTTTTTTTATGGCTTTTACTATGAGCTATGAGGTTGATCATGTAGAATACGATGGAAAAAAATTTGAAAGTACCGAAAATAATAATAAAAATAAAAAAATCGGCGAGTAGTAGACAAAGGGGAAATTGGGAAGTACTGACCATGCCCCAGAATACTTCTTATGCATATCACCGCCTTAAGGCCTATGTAAGATGTAATCTACTTCACAGTTTAGTAGTATAAAAAGCGCAAGTCTTATTGACCTTGTCCCTTCCAAAGAAATAAAATCGGCTCTATTTTACAGGAGTATATACGCAGGTGACGTGGGTTGTCACGTCACTTCCGGGTTTTCACTTTCGAACCCAGAAGAGTTCCAATTTTTTCCCTTAGACGTCCGTATGTTCATCCTCCAAACCCACAAGAGTTCCAATGTTCAACCGCCGGGGTGTTTTCCCGCCCCAGCGCCCCGCAGCGCGCGCGCGCGCGCGTCATCCCGCGTCATCCCCGGCAGTGCGCGCGCGCGCGACGCGGGTCAAAAGGTCAAAGGGTCACCTCCAGGTCAGACGGTCCAATGTCCAATGAGACAATGTTGCGGCATCGCTATAGTCAGAGCTTGAGCACAAAAAAAAAAAAAAAAAAGGGGGATTCTAGATGAACCTGGGAAAGATGGGCAGTTCCATTTGGACCAATCAGCGGTCGAGAAAAAAGAGCCAATCAGCGGTCGAGAAAAAGAACCAATCAGCGGTCGAACAATCAGCCAATCGAATTGGGGTATTCACGGTGTGCTTTCGCTGACGTCCGCGCCTACATCTGGGTTCTTGTATACCCGGGTAATGTTTTTCTGGACATGGATGGGTTACCTTTGGCTCCATTCTAGGCCACTGATTGACTAATACGGTGTTCAAAGCCACTTTCATGCATTATGCTCATAGAACTTATAGTCATAATCTATACGTGTTGGACGAGTCTCTTCACTCACCGTATACACGTACCTCAATGAAATGTCCGCTCCAAACCTAGACCAAAGACACGTACTTGGTCTGTAGGCTGATTTCATTGGCTCTCTATTTTTACTATAGTGCTCTTGCATTCTAACCTTGATGGGTTACCTAGAACTTATAGTCATAAATCTATACGTGTTGGACGAGTCTTTTCACTCACCGTATACACGTACCTCAATGAAATGCCCGCTCCAAACCTAGACCAAAGACACGTACTTGGTCTGTAGGCTGATTTCATTGGCTCTCTATTTTTTACTATAGTGCTCTTGCCTTCTAAACTTGATGGGTTACATTTTGGCCCCATCCTACCCCACTGATTTCAGTTTGACTGAATCGCCACATTGGGCATTGATGCATTAGGAATAAAACACACAAGACAGGGTTTTTTGGTGAGATCTCATTTTTTTTTTTTTTTTTTATTCAGTGAACAACAACAACGTGAGAACAACCACGTGAAAAACTGAAGCCCAGAACAAGGGGCTTGTCATTAACTGAAGCCCAGAACAAGGGGCTTGTACATTGAAGCCCAGAACAAGGGGCTTGTACATTGAAGCCCAGAACAAGGGGCTTGTCATTAACTTAAGCCCAGAACGGGGCTTGTACATTGAAATGATGGGCGGCCCAGTCATAGACGAGTACATCGCGGTCCTCGGCCTGGGGGTACTCGTCAAACATCTGTACGATGGTAGATAAGGGTCTTCCCCGGCATCGATGGTACAGGTAAAACAAGCAATATTGTCCGCACACGCCACTGGTCAGGCTTTGCAACGTTTGACTGTTCCAACACCACGTCTCTGTGCCTTGATCCATGAAGTCTGTTAAATCGGATGGAGGGGTGGCAGGCCGTACGGGTCAAAGTATTCGCCCTGCTCTTCTGTCAAGTACACGGCCACCCAGTGTTCACCGGGTCGATCCATCGGGTCCGTGTTGAGAACGTAAGCAGCCGGATACATACGGTCTAATGGAAACACATCTCGGGCGAACACCCCTTGAAAGACCCTACGTGTCTCTGGGTCATTCTCCAGCACGGTGGTTATCTGGTCTGTATCCATGTTAGGTGGAGAAGCCACACAGGACGTTGCGCGCCTTGTCCACTTGAATGATGTTGTCAAACTCGGCGTAGCAGATCACATTGACGGTGGTCGCCAGGGCTCGTGCAAAGTGGATTTCCAACCGTAAGTTGCCTTGCTTGGCCAGGGCCAGCTGATGGTCGTTCTCTAAGGTGGGG